>JAQFVV010013737.1:0-78954 GCA_028023455.1 Epiperipatus broadwayi
ACCTTGTAGTAATTCTGAACCAGTCTTTTTATGTAGACACATTCTGTAAAATGTCTAGGAAAAGTATATAAAAAATTATAATTAAAATTTTATAAAAAAAACACCATGCAATGTATAGAATCCCTTAATGCCAGCTTGTCACAATTTTCTGGTAACATGTATATTAAAAAGAAATAAACTAAACAACATTCAAGGTTACTAAATGTTAATAATGAACTGATGAATTACTTAAACTTCCATTTAATTTACATATACTTTAATCTATGCATTTTTAGTAAATAATATGTATTACAATTCATAAAAACTTTCAGGAACAAGTGTATAGAATATTAAACCATATTTACTGGCATTTCAGAAAAATACCAATTGCTTTTGACTGGATGAAGATGTTGAAACAGGCAAAACTCATTATATGTATTGCCACTCAGTGCGAGCCAGAGTAATCAATGGATGCCAGAAGGCTTTTGCATAAAATCCCTATCTAGTGCCTACTCATCCAATATCCCCAGACTAGTTTCTGGCTTGTGGCCTTCGTCAGTGAGGAATCTTGGATCTGAGAGCATTGCACCTAGATTCTAGGATCTAATGCAACCCTCCAGCAGCCAACTTTTATCTCTACTTAACTACAAAACTATGAGAATAAATTTTTTTCAATCCAGTTATGAGCAAGCATAAGAAATGGTGATCATGGGATGAAGATTTTATTATGTGATCATTGCAATTGTATAGAAAGATCTAAAAATAGTAATTAAAAATTGTAGAAATAAATAAAATATGTGAAATTTCAGAATGAAATAGAACATGTTCATGACTGTATTTTTTATCCAATCAGATTTGAGAAGATGATGTCACTCTTGTACAAAGGCTTTTATTTTTTCCAAATAAAACTATTCTAAAGAAATAAATGGAAAAGAATAGTTACAATACTTTTACCATAAACAGATCTGTGTCAAATTACCCATCCCTCAAGCAAATTGGTGCAATGAAACAATATGACATTAAAACAACATTTTCCAATAATTTTTTTTTATTGATATTCTGATCAAACCTAAAGATATAATTTCTTTTAAAGGTCAAGGATTCTATCAGAATTCCTGTGGGATATGTCAGACCACATATGTAAGGCTTAGTAACTGTCACATCATACATCACCTTGAGCATTTACTCTCTACATGGCAGACCCTAGCCTTTGATAGATTTCCACAAAACCACCCAGACACAATGACCACCATCAAAGTATATGTAGGGAAAAAGATATTTTGAAGAGAACAAATGGTACTAATTATCATAATGAAATAGGAAAACTATCACCTATAAGTGCAGTTTTACTTCCCGTTATTATGTAAACAAACACATACTTATAAATAAGGTTTAATGGAGAAGATATAATTTAATTAATAAATACAGATAAGCTTAAGTTTTTGAGGATCCATGCCTCATAATCATAGCTGTAATAAAACACATATAGGAAAATTTATGTAAATATTTAAATTAACGATGTGTTACATAATCCATTTCTTCGAAATCTCGAAGCACATATCCTTTCTATTGATGGTGTGAATATTTACATGAATATAGAATGCTTCCTAGATTTTTCTCTTGTGATTTGGTGCACAAAATTACAAGATTGGCAGATGTAAAGTCATGCACAAAGTTTTTGGCATGTTCCAAAAATACAGACGATCATATTGATCGATTGCTCACCCCACATGTTGCATACTACATATCTTGCCCTCATGCTGGATGCCATGCTGTATATTATGGTGAAACTAAAGCTACCATCAACACAAGACATGCTCAACACCTAAAGAACAATAACTCATCTAAATTTTTGAAACATGCCAAAAACTCTGGGCACAACTTTACACCTGCGAATTCTGTAATTTTGTGCATCAAATCTAATGATCACAAGAGAAAAATCAAGAAAACATTCTACATTCATGGAAATATTCTCACCATCAATAGAAAGGATACATGCTTTGAGATTTGGAAGAAATGGGCTACGTAACACATTGGTAATTTAAATATTTGCATAAATGTTCCTATATGTGTTTTATTACAGCTATGATTATGAGGCATGGATCTTCAAAAACATTAAGCCTATCTGTATTTATTAATTAAATTATATCTTTTTCATTAAACCTTCTTTATAAGTGTGTGTTTGTTATCACCTATAAAGAAAAATTTCTTTACACAAATGAATAAAAATTATCAATTGAATTTAAATTCAATTGGTTAATTCTGATTTCTTCAAGTTTGATTCTCAATCTTTATTATTTTATTTTAATTAGGCAAAAAATGAAGTTCTTGATAAATTCTATTTCATTCCATTATTTTAGGTGTTCTACTTCTTCCAATAATTTTAAATTAATTTTTGCAGCATTCTATATATTTGCAATAACCACATAATATTTTTACATAGTTGAAGGCAAATGTTACTTTGCTGAAACATTGGTAATTATATATTTACTATTTTATCTGATTGTTCCTGAAAGCTTCAATGAATTATAATATTTTTTTCCTGTGAAAATCTTTACTTCAATAAAAATCTCAACAAAAGAGCTATTATAGGTTAATGGAGAAAACTTGTTTAGCCTGAGAATTATCAATTAGTAGTAATTGATAATTTCCCAGAAACATGAAAAAGCAAACATTATCTCTGTTTACATGGATGTAATCTCCTTCTATCTATTCTTTATTATAATAACAATCCATGAAAATATTTAATTCAATATATATGTATATTGTAACAAGATTTAGCAGTAAAGTCCAATCAAAAGATTGATGATAAATTATCATGTAATAAGTCTATTGCTTATATGTCTGCCTAATATTAGTAATATTTCCTGCTTGCATCATTCATGCAAGTACATTCACCTATGATGTTACTAAGCCTATGTTATTTAACGCTGTTTAAAAAGCCTTAGCTCACTGGGCATCTTTCATTTGTTTTACCTGATATGATTAACCAAGATCTCTTTAGGCACTATATCACCACTTTCTTGAGCAATGTTTAGAGACCCAGGTTCAAATCCTTGTTCTTTTAAGGGTTAACAATTCCATTCTGCATTAAGCAGTAGCTTGCAGACATACTAACTCAAACATGATATTGCACAACTTAACTGTCCAACTTAAACTATTTATTCAGTTGATGAAATTGCAAGAATGAGAACTGAGACCAGAAATCATATTGCAACTGAGAGTTTATTTCAGGCAGGAAAAGCTAATGATAACTGCATGTTTAATGAAGCTTAGCACTTTTATCTTTATAAACTTTATTACGAGAATAACATGAATAGCGTCATAGGTAGTATGTAAGTGTAACATGGCAAAAGATACAAATGATTTTGTGATATGTGTGTGGGAGTGTTACTATACTATGTATGAATAAAGATAAACAAATAATTAGACAAATATATAAATACAATGTAGGTACCAGATCAGAGACCCCAAACACTATAGTCCACCGCAACCTCACATGCAGTCCAATTACCAATTGGCTGTCTGGTTGCTAATTTCATGTCCACAATCAATTAGTGTTAATATTTTTGTGAGCTGCTGAAAAGAACATTTAGACAGCAGGATGTGGCTCTGTGTCAAATAACGCTAAGGAATAGTAATCAGCTTCCATGTTTCTATGTATTTCAAGGTTGGGAGTTATCAGTTTGTCATGTTTCCTGATTTTGTGTAACTTTTTCAAGATGTAGCCAGCCTCATGAAAGCTACTTGTTTTAAAATTTTTTTTGCATCTGATGGTCCAAATAGCACAACTGATTTAGAATGAGAGACTTATAGTGAGAATTGACCTTGACATGATGCTATCCTTGAGGTAGATGACCAGTTGGTAATATACATTGAGATTGTGGATATTCCTTCTAGCAATAAAGAGGCCTGGGCATGAGCGGATCAGAGATAGTCAAAGGTTTATTCTTGCCTTTTGCAGAGTGGCCAGAGGGGATCAATCATGCCAATGCCTCTTTTGTAGGCAAGGAACCAATTTATACTGATGGAGTTTAGATTAATCTTTAGTGCAAAGTTTAGGTACTTAGGTTCCAAGTGCCAAAGACCAAATAAGATTATTCTCTTGTTAGTCACTTTGAACTGTGGGTCTATGGCTATATTGACAGTATGTAAGAGCCTGTGTGCCTCCCATATTTTGATTTGGGTGTCAAATGAATTGTGGTTAATCACAATGTATTTTTGTATGCATTCAATTGCTGAGTCAAGAAAACTTTTAGTTCTGGGTGGTGGTTGATCTGTGGGAATGACAGATTGAAGAATCTGGGCATAACCAAAAGATTTGACTAGCATGGATATGAAGTTAAAGGTTTTTTGTACACATATTGCTTGGATGGAATGAAACAAAAGACCATTATGTTGTTTGTGGTGTTGCATATGGCCAATGCTAATTGAAACAACTTTGCCACCCCAGAAGAGCCATGCAGCAAGTCTATTGATTTTGTTGATGAATGTGTCAATTAGTTTCATGATCGGCAAATAGTAGTTTATTTTAGCCATGATCTTCATGTTCAAGATCATAACCATACCATGAAGAGATGGGTATACCTTAGAGAGATGACAAGTAAGCCAATCCATTGATTGGAGTATATCATGCTGAATGTCTCTTGACATTTGGGTGTGTGATTTGTGTATAGCAAATCCCAAAATTTTTTTGAGGGACTGCCTGAAATTTAGATGTTATCCTCTTGCCAGAACATATGCTCCAGACAGACAATTTCTCAGGATTGTGAGACTATAAGTGCTGGTGTACTGGTTTAATATGGAGTATAATTGGGCAAGGTAATTTGAGAATGGCAGGAATATGATCGTCCATGTAGGCAATCACCTAATTGAAGCTTAGCTTTTTTAAGGGCTAAGCTTCAGTAAATATGCAATTATTATTAGCTTTTCTTACTATAATGACTAAGTGCATATATCTTCTTTTACAACAGTATAAGAAAAGTTATTTATCTTTTTGAATAATAGTCATAATTAATATATTGAACTTATAATTTAAGACCATACAATTATATGGTATATATTAAAACAATCTTACCAATGTTTTTATTTATATAAGTATTTATGATTACATCTGTTACCAATCAAGTTCTTATTTTCTTATACTTTTTTATAAGTTCATGTATATTTTATCACTTAATTCAGGGATGGGGAACCTTTTTTTTTTTATCAAGGGTCATTTGGATATTTATAATCTCATTCACAGGTCACTTAAAATTATCGACTTAAAAAATTAACTATATTTGATCAAAAAATTTAATTTGTTTACCTCTGACAGAATAAAGTAAAATTATTATAAAGGCTGGAGAGAGAAAAAGATGTAATTGAGAAAATAGATATTTGATTTTACTTAAAACTCTTATTTCAGTGTTTGCACATATATTTGCACTTCGCTATGTGTGTGGGTAAATAGAAGTTTTATACAGGTCCAATATATATATATCTTTTTGTGAAAATGTCTGGCAGCCATATTGAGAGCTTTGGACTTGGACTAGAAGTCAGAGATTCCCCACCTCTAATTTAGTTCATCCATTTTCAGGTTTCCCAGTCAGTATTTCTGATTGGTTATTAACAGTAAGTTTCTTCTTTTTTTACGTTTATTTTTTTTCTTCTTTTAAGCTGATCACAAATTGTAACTCTATACTTTCTTCAATAATCATTTCATGTTAGGCAGCAGTGGGATTTTCTTTTTTTTCATCACTATTCATTTACAGGTTAGCTATTATCACTACGCATTATTTTTATCGGCAATTTCCAGATGAATTTCTGGGCAAGAAAAAACATATCTTCATTGATGATGAATATTAATTTATTTTTCTTTTCATACTAGGGCTAGACTTTGTAACTTTACACCTCCTATGATGCTCCATGATAAGGCAGAGATTACTCATGGGAGTGAACTAGCCACTCCTGTTAAGGAAGCATGTATCATTAATTTGCTTCCTCATGTCTTAATTTGACAATAATGAAAATATTATTTTCCAGCACTTATAAATATAGTTTGCTGGATTTGACTTCATTTTATAAGATTGTGACTAAATATACATTACTCTGCTTTCTATCCTAATTTCTTGTGTTCCCTTTACTAGATAAACATTGTCACTGTTTTTCAAAATATATATTTTTAAACATATGGCCTTCCTAATTTTAAGTTGTCTACTAAAAATATCTTTTTATTAATCAATCTTTTAATAATATATTTTTCTTTCTTTTTTTAATACTATTCTCCTTTTTAAAAAAGACAAGATGTAAAATATTAATTTAATGATCTGCTAATTAAAACTAGCTTTACTATGATTTTTTTTTTTAAAAATTTGCCACTTTCCACTGGTTTTTCTTTTTATTATACTAGTCTACATTTATTCAGTTTTGCCCCCTAATTTGCCCCTCCAATTACTTGAGAAACTATTGGCACAGTCCCATCTCTATGACATGAAATTAAATTCACATTTTCTTTACCCCAAGCCTACACATTTCTATTACCCCAAGTCTTTATTTACACCTACTTTCATAATGGTTACAGTATAAATAATTTTATATTTTTAATAGATTATAGGTAGTGAAACATTTTGTAAATCTGAATTCCATTTTTAAATCTAGTTAAAATCTATAGCCATGATGTTTCCAAAAACAATGACCAATCAAAACTAGTTTTACTGGCTAGAGAATAATAGTTCACTAGTAGAGGTGTAATGTTTTGATTGGTTGTTGCCTTTGGAAACAACATAACTACAGATTTTAACTAGATTTGAAAATGAAGTTAATAACTCGGTCAGAATTATTTTTTCCTCTAAAAATCACAAGCTTTTTATTTCTTCCATGCTTATTTATAAGCATCAAGAGATTTTTTTTGTTATAAAAATATATGTATATATATATTGCTTAAATTGATAATAATAAATAATAGTTATTTTAATTTTGGTGTTTAGAAAGAAAGCTTTGGGAGAAAGCTTTCTAGCTTTAAGAAAATTATAAAATTATCATAATTAAAGACTTTTGATCAATTTAACTAGAAAATTCCTGTTCAACAGCACCCCCAAAACAAATCTGATTATAACGACAGAGCTAACTTGTGGGTTATTAACACAGCTAATATGGAAAAACAGGCAATAGCTGAAAATCACATTATGACAGGGTGAAAAAATCTAATTAATGCATTGGTCAACTAAACCTGGAATTATATAATTTCCTGCAAATGCCAATTTTAAAAGTATCTGGTTCCAATATGCAACAACCATTGAGAATCTAGAAGTAGCATTACCTGCCATTTTTCGCATGACTTTTATTAGCCTATTCATGATAAATGCATAATCCAATCATACTATCATTCTAACCAGAGAATAACTCAAGAGAAGTATATAAAATGAAGCCTTAAACTTTAAAGACTGTCTTTCAGATCAATTTTTAAAAGGTATTCAAACCTATTTTTAGTAAAATTTACAATCAGAATTCTGATGCTATGGTAAGATAAATCTTTATTTAAAATAAAAGGCCTTTATAAATGAAAAACTAATAATAATAGTACCTATAGCAAATATTAAATTTAATATTAATATTCTCTAAATAATTTTAACATTTTGTTTTTCCTTTAAATATGTATTTATTTATTTATTTATTTATTTTTTACAAACGCTAAAGCAAATAAAATTTAAAATTAACTTCTTATTCAATTATTAATAGTTAATATTTATTATAATTTAATTAAACACCAACCAGTAACCACCTAAACATTCATAGTAAAAATAGTAATCAATATAGGCAACCTTCACACCTTTTAATAGCAAGAATGGAAAACCATTCTTACTAATGGTCCATTGAATATATATGGACATTTAAAGATTGCAACTTGACTACTATTATAATTTGTATAAATTTGTTTATTGATTGATTTATATTTTGACAATCTTTATTTGTATTATTATAGTTAAATAATAATAATTAGATGATTGTTTTATAGTGGATGTAAGCATATCAGAGTTTATAAATTAAATTCAATCGAATTAAATAAATTTTCTCCAATATGAATACATACTCATCTAAAATAAACATGTACATTTTACGTTTTATGTGTTGGATTCATCTAAGTATCATATAAAGTGTGTTAATATTATATTACAAAATTACTTTTATTATAATTATATTATTTTAAGTCTAATTGTCCATTTCTTTCTCTCTCTCAATCCAAATCTTGTTAAATATGGTTACACCCACATCCTGTTATCCACTGCCATGTTTTTTTTTTGACATTTAAATATTGAGAAATCAGTCATGCAAGATATTGAACAATACATAGAGTTAGAGCATGAAAATAGAAGACAATTTGTAAAATCTACCTTGCCGATAATAGACTTATAAATGCTATATAATTTGATCTTGGAAAGCCAACAAAAATGAGATTAGTCATGCTAAAAGTCAACAAAAAATGTGTTGAAATTACAAGATATGCAGGAAATACAAGAGAAAATGAGACAAGAAAGGCAGGAAAGCCAGCACAGGTGTACAGTAGAATTTAGAGAAATGATTTATTATAGAAAGTATAAACTTATCATAAATAAAGAAGACCATATAGAAAAAAACTTTCATAAAGTCTATGTTTTTTTTTTCTAGCAGTATGTTCTTAGCCAACTTTCAACTATTACAAATCATAGATGTATAATAGAGACTTGTAATAGTTGAAAGGTGGCTAAGCACATACTGTTTTCAAAAAAAGGACTTTATAAAAGCTTTTCTCTATATGGTCTTCATATATTTATGATTACGTTATTAGATAAATATCCACCTCACAGTAAGGGATGAATGTGGCAATGAGAAATGGAAATACATATGCACAATTACATTATCTTATTTCTTTGGTCACAGGGATATTGTACAGGTCCAGACACCTCTTTGGAATAAAGTTAGTCTGACCTTACAAGCTTTTCACCCATACACTAACACAGGTACATTAAAAAGAGAAGGAAAAAAATAATACAAGCAAAAGTACCTAGGTTAGAATTAATTTTCTTTCTTTAAAAGTTGCAAGCTATTTCTTTCTTTCATTCTTATTTATAAACAGTAAGATATATATATATTTAATCCCTAGATGGAGCTTTACCAATAGCTCCTAACAAGCTTTTGTTTAGAGAGAGATAGAATTCAAAATCTCTTTCATTGTCACCACCTCCAGACCAGCTGGTTTCAAGCTTTTTGGCTCATGTCAGTGAAGGCTTGGGCGACTAGAAACTAGATCTAGTTTCTAATCTCCCAAGCCATTACTGACATGAGCCAATACCAGCTGATCTAGAGGTGGGTGACAACAAAAGAGATTTTGAATTCTATCTCTCTTGGCATTTATGTAAACAAAAGCTTGTTAGGAGCTAATGGTAAAGCTCTATCTAGTGATCATAAAATGCAAGCTTAAAGCAAGTAACAAAATTTATAACTTGTTTTGATTATCATATATATATATATATATATATTGTTGCAAGGAAATCAAGTTGTACATCATGTGACTTCATTTAATAAGCTTGTATTACAAATGTTATATAATGAGCATGTTAATAGCTCATTAAATGAAGTCATGCGATGTATGACTTGATTCCCTTACAATTATAATTTTGCTCTTGAAGCTTGAGTGATGTTATATTGCTAAAGCTATTAATATATGATATATCTGAACTTAGTTCAGTCCCAAATAGCTGGATTTGAAGACATAAATATCTGAAAATTTCAGAATTTCTACTTAATAGATAACTATTAGAGAAATGCAGGCTTGAGCTGGTATTTTAGATCTAATGTCTAAATATCCTAGTGCCTCACTGATGACAGCCAGCAGTTAGAAACTAGTCTGGAGATAGGGATATTTGGAAAAGCTTGTTAAGAGCTATTAGCATGCTCATTATACAATATATATTGTTATATGAAAAAGAATGTATTTTTTTGTTTAAATTGATTTGTAATAATGAATAAAAGTTTCTGAATTTATTACATATAATTTGGAATAGTACTCATAGAGAAAAAAAAGTTAGGAGAGACATTTTTTTCTTTTAATTTTGGCGTTTAGAAAGAAAGCTTTGGCAGACAGCATTCTTCTCTAACAAAGTTATGATATCATCATAATTAATGATTTTTAATAAATTTAACCTGCAAAAACCCTGTTTAACAGCATCTCAAAAAATTAAGCTGATTAAAGTGACAGAGTTAACTTGTAGATTATTTACACATTAATATGAAAAACTACACAATAGTTGAAAATCACATTATGATAGGGTGAAGGAGTAAGCTTGTCGTTAAGATCTGTAGAGGTCCCTACCTTTATATTTTCAAGCGCGCATACTTAAAAGTTTAATGCCTTAGTAAATATTATTTACGTAATTAGTGCATTAGAAAATTAAACCTGAAATTCTGTAGTTTCCTGCAGATGTCAGTTGTTTCAACATGCCACAACCATTGGGGATCTAATAATAACATTACTCGTTGTTTTTCACATGATTTTTATCAGCCTATGTATGATGAATGCATAATCTGGTCATACTATCATTCTATCCTGAAAATAACTCTACAGAAATATGTCAAATAAAGCCTTAAACTTTAAATACTATCTGTTGTGTTTGGTTAGGCTTGCAGGTTCGTTTCCAAACCAACAGATACAAAAATAATAACTATTCAGCAATTAATATATACAATTTATTAGTTCAAAAAATATACACACATTAGTTGTACAAATGAATAAATATAGTTGATACACTTGAATGCTGAGATAGTCGAGCAAAGTATGGAACTCACTTCCAGCTAATGATTAGCCTGCTTCATGAGTTGAGTTCTGGTAAGACTCTTCCAGCTATGTAGTTAGCTTGCCTCGAGTCAGCTCTAATTTGGATGTAGCAGTTTCCAGTCCATAGTTGGACTTGCCTCACTGCATGGATGTCACAATAATGTATAGAGAAATGCCTTTGCTGATGGCAGAGTTTAATGGAGAGAACATTCTGTTATTCAGATTAACAGGAGTATTGTGCTCTGTCTTGCCTCCAAAAGGCTGACTATTTAATGGCAGATACCCTACCTTACTGGAAACATGCAGATTTGGTGTGTGAACCCCAGTGAAGGTTTTAATCCTTTTGGATAGCAACTGGGTGCTAGCCAATCAGGCAAGGAATCTGGAATAGTCCACTTCTGAAAGCAGAGTCAAATATGACACTATCTTATAGGTCAAACTCTTATCTTTACTAAGAAGTAAAATCTGAATTCTGATGCTATGGTAAGATAAATCTTTATTTAAAATAAAAGGCCTTTATAAAAGAAATAATAATAATATTTATAGTAAATACTAAAAATTTAATATTAATATTCTCTAAATAATTTTAGCATTTTGTTTTCCTTTTAAAGGTACCTTTAATTTTTTTTTTCTTAATGTCATTTTTTTTTACAAATGCTAAAGCAAATAGAATTTAGAATTAACTTCTCATTCAATTAATAATCATTAATATTTATTATAACTTGTATATATTTCTATCGATTGATTTATATTTTGTCAATCTTTATTTAAATTATTATAGTTAAATAAATAATAATTATATGATTGTTTTATATTGGATGTAAGTGTATAGGAGCTCATAAGTTAAATTCAATCTAATTAAATAAATTTTCAGTACTGATTTAGAATGTACTCTTCACCATTTTGAATTCTAAGGACTGCCCAAAACTGCCGCTGATATATCCAAGTAGTAAATGACATTGAATATGCCATTCATTACAAAATCAATATTTATATCAATAATTAAAAATTAAAGTGCAAATTTTGTACAACTATACTTGATCAAATCACATGACTAAAATATACAAAATATAAAAAATGGGAGGAACTAATAAATTTCAAAATACTAAAAGCTTATAATTTCTAAAATATGAATTTAAAATACTTAAATGAAAAAAAATAATGGACACATATATTAATTGAAAAAAAAAAGGAAAATAAACCATGTACTTATGACTTCTGTATTTTTTGGACAATACTTTGTATCGTCAAAAACATTCTACCCCTCCCCCCATACTTCGGTGTGAAGTACATCATTAACCAAATTTTATTACAATATATGCCTATAACCACATATTGAATGAACATAAAATTGATCAAACCAACCTTATAATTTCAAAATATTAAAAGTTCCCTTCTAAAACATGAATTTTTTTACAATATAGGCCCATAACCACATGTTAAAATAACATAAATATTGAATAAATGTAGAAACAACTGCCAAAGCATATTAATTCTACGATTAATAATAAATTGCATTTTATATTAATAATAGCCAAAAGAATACCTGTCTAAAGTAAAGAATATTATTAATTCCTATAGCTGGGTAGATGCAACTGGATCTTTCAATGTTATTAATTCACCATTTTACCACATTTTCATTACCAGTGATGTTGATGATATATGTTTGAATCCTATTCCTAATAAAAAAATAGCCATGCCCTCAAACAAATTTCTTTGAAAGAGGGTTAGTGCAGTGCTATGGTGTCAGACTCTGGAGCATAAGGTCCTTGGACTGATTCCAGTTCTGTACTTGGATTCTTATGAGCTCCTATGAATAGCCATTTGATGATGATGATTGTCAGAGTAGTAGTAGTAGTAGTAGTGGTAGTAATAGCAGCAGTAGGATAGTAGCAGTAATAATAGTAGAAATAGCAGTAGGGCTAGTAGTGGTGGTGGTAGGGGAAGTAATAGTAGTCACAGTAGGGGTAGTAGCAGTTGCAGCGGCAACAGCCGTGTCGTTTATTTAAAGTTCTATACTGTCAAAGCCCCAATAAATATTAAATTTTAGACTAATAATTAGAAAGTTGGATCATTAATTATAAAAATAAATTTTGCCATATTTGACATAATGAATGTAATATCTGTACAAATATTATATCTATTATCCACATATGCATAATAATAAACAACCACCTTGTGCAGCTGGTGCTGTTGTTACAGGGTCCAATCTGGGATTGGGAGAACCCAGGGTCTGTTCTGGCACTTGCGTTTCTGGTGCTCGAACGTCAAAACCATATACCTCTTCTATAAACAACCACTCAAAAACGAATACGGTCGTCCTAACTTTGAAAAAGAAAGAGAAAACTACTCTAGAAATAAGTTTTGCGATGCCTATCAAACTAATTTGAGAAACAGAAATACGTCCAATATATATGCTGGTCCTTTTTTCGATTTAGTAGATGTTTTTCGATGCTCACTTTTAATTTCTTCATCAGAAAACTTTTCTTCTTAAAATACTTGAACGCTATGTCTCTCCATTACATTTTATTGTCTGCCATATCTTCCCAATGAAATCAATTACCATATTCATTTATGAACAAAGATTATTTCATTAAAAAATTATTACTGGATATATTTCTTGATTGTTGTGTACTTATCACTTAAATTGATGATACGCATTCTCCCCAGCACAAGATGGCACTACTATATGGAGAGTTTTGCTGTATTTTGAATTGTTTAAGACCTCTATACCCACATTTTCAACTACCACTTAGTAAAAAAAAAAATTTAAAAAAATAATAATAATTTTCTACATTTTAATTATTTTGTTCGTAAGATATATAGGATGTGCACACACCTGTATTTATGCAGGTATATAAAACGAATATGAATTGCTATTACTCTCGAGAATTTCAACACCCAAATCACTACCCGAAACGGATGTTGCAGATTCTGAGAGCGGCATTTCCGTAAAATTTAAATAACTATATTATTGATTCTTTTTTTACTGAAAGGGCATATAACGTTTATTTTTGATTGTAATATTCTTTGTAATGTTTGAACTAATTGTAAATAAACTATTTGTAAAATCATCTCAGCTTTTTACTGTTAAAAATAAAATAAAATCTGCAAGTAGAATTGTTAAACCAATCAATGCAATATTTTTATTCTAGATATCGAATCTCTCTTATCAAGAGCCACTCAAGAAAGATTTCAAGAGATTAATAAACAAGCAAAAAAATCCATTGAAAGATTAAGGTAAGATAACTTAAATCTTAAATATATTAATAAACAGAGCAAAACTCTCCATATAGTATTGCCACCTGTGCTAAACAGAGTAATCAATGGATGCCAGAAGGCTTGTGCATAAAATCCCTATCTAATGCCTACTCATCCAATATCCCCAGACTAGTTTCTGGCTTGTGGCCTTCGTCAGTGAGGAGCTTTGGATCTGAGAGCACTGCATCTAGATCTTAGGATCTAATGCAACCCTCTAGCAACCACCTTTTATCTCTACTTAACTACAAAACTATGAGAATGAAATTGAAAACACAAAAAATATTTTCAATCTAAGCTCAATAGCTTATATAGTCATATGGGTCTGAACTCAGTTCAGCACCCATACATTTTGGTGTCTTTGGCTCTTTTACAACCATAGCCACCACTATCCTATTAGGCAGGATTGGTGTTAAACCATTAAGCATCACATGATCACATTTCCTATATTAGCACATTAATTGTTGATAAACAGAGCAAAACTCTCCATATAGTATTGCCACCTGTGCTAAACAGAGTAATCAATGGATGCCAGAAGGCTTGTGCATAAAATCCCTATCTAATGCCTACTCATCCAATATCCCCAGACTAGTTTCTGGCTTGTGGCCTTCGTCAGTGAGGAGCTTTGGATCTGAGAGCACTGCATCTAGATCTTAGGATCTAATGCAACCCTCTAGCAACCACCTTTTATCTCTACTTAACTACAAAACTATTAGAATGAAATTGAAAACACAAAAAATATTTTCAATCTAAGCTCAATAGCTTATATAGTCATATGGGTCTGAACTCAGTTCAGCACCCATACATTTTGGTGTCTTTGGCTCTTTTACAACCATATCCACCACTATCCTATTAGGCAGGATTGGTGTTAAACCATTAAGCATCACATGATCACATTTCCTATATTAGCACATTAATTGTTGATAAACAGAGCAAAACTCTCCATATAGTATTGCCACCTGTGCTAAACAGAGTAATCAATGGATGCCAGAAGGCTTGTGCATAAAATCCCTATCTAATGCCTACTCATCCAATATCCCCAGACTAGTTTCTGGCTTGTGGCCTTCGTCAGTGAGGAGCTTTGGATCTGAGAGCACTGCATCTAGATCTTAGGATCTAATGCAACCCTCTAGCAACCACCTTTTATCTCTACTTAACTACAAAACTATGAGAATGAAATTGAAAACACAAAAAATATTTTCAATCTAAGCTCAATAGCTTATATAGTCATATGGGTCTGAACTCAGTTCAGCACCCATACATTTTGGTGTCTTTGGCTCTTTTACAACCATAGCCACCACTATCCTATTAGGCAGGATTGGTGTTAAACCATTAAGCATCACATGATCACATTTCCTATATTAGCACATTAATTGTTGATAAACAGAGCAAAACTCTCCATATAGTATTGCCACCTGTGCTAAACAGAGTAATCAATGGATGCCAGAAGGCTTGTGCATAAAATCCCTATCTAATGCCTACTCATCCAATATCCCCAGACTAGTTTCTGGCTTGTGGCCTTCGTCAGTGAGGAGCTTTGGATCTGAGAGCACTGCATCACCAAAATGTATGGGTGCTGAACTGAGTTCAGACCCATATGACTATATAAGCTATTGAGCTTAGATTGAAAATATTTTTTGTGTTTTCAATTTCATTCTCATAGTTTTGTAGTTAAGTAGAGATAAAAGGTGGTTGCTAGAGGGTTGCATTAGATCCTAAGATCTAGATGCAGTGCTCTCAGATCCAAAGCTCCTCACTGACGAAGGCCACAAGCCAGAAACTAGTCTGGGGATATTGGATGAGTAGGCATTAGATAGGGATTTTATGCACAAGCCTTCTGGCATCCATTGATTACTCTGTTTAGCACAGGTGGCAATACTATATGGAGAGTTTTGCTCTGTTTATCAACAATTAATGTGCTAATATAGGAAATGTGATCATGTGATGCTTAATGGTTTAACACCAATCCTGCCTAATAGGATAGTGGTGGCTATGGTTGTAAAAGAGCCAAAGACACCAAAATGTATGGGTGCTGAACTGAGTTCAGACCCATATGACTATATAAGCTATTGAGCTTAGATTGAAAATATTTTTTGTGTTTTCAATTTCATTCTCATAGTTTTGTAGTTAAGTAGAGATAAAAGGTGGTTGCTAGAGGGTTGCATTAGATCCTAAGATCTAGATGCAGTGCTCTCAGATCCAAAGCTCCTCACTGACGAAGGCCACAAGCCAGAAAATAGTCTGGGGATATTGGATGAGTAGGCATTAGATAGGGATTTTATGCACAAGCCTTCTGGCATCCATTGATTACTCTGTTTAGCACAGGTGGCAATACTATATGGAGAGTTTTGCTCTGTTTATCAACAATTAATGTGCTAATATAGGAAATGTGATCATGTGATGCTTAATGGTTTAACACCAATCCTGCCTAATAGGATAGTGGTGGCTATGGTTGTAAAAGAGCCAAAGACACCAAAATGTATGGGTGCTGAACTGAGTTCAGACCCATATGACTATATAAGCTATTGAGCTTAGATTGAAAATATTTTTTGTGTTTTCAATTTCATTCTCATAGTTTTGTAGTTAAGTAGAGATAAAAGGTGGTTGCTAGAGGGTTGCATTAGATCCTAAGATCTAGATGCAGTGCTCTCAGATCCAAAGCTCCTCACTGACGAAGGCCACAAGCCAGAAACTAGTCTGGGGATATTGGATGAGTAGGCATTAGATAGGGATTTTATGCACAAGCCTTCTGGCATCCATTGATTACTCTGTTTAGCACAGGTGGCAATACTATATGGAGAGTTTTGCTCTGTTTATCAACAATTAATGTGCTAATATAGGAAATGTGATCATGTGATATATTAATAAACGTTGTTAATTTCAATTTTAGGATTTAGAAACGGTGACATGCGATTTAAAGCCGTCACAAGCGCATGCCCCGCTCTCCAGTAAACTTACCGTATTAATACTGTCCTTCCCGCTGCCCTGACGAATAAAAAATTTTCAAATATCTATTCTATTCTATATAGAGCTTGCAAAATAAGCATTAGATTAAAGATACTAGGACAAACCCAGCACTTTATCTAATGTATAACTATTGAGTAGAAAATCTGAAATTGTCAGACATCCATATGTCTTCCAATCCAGCTATCTAACGCAAATAGCTATATGGGACTGAACTAAGTTCAGATACTTATATATTAATAGCCTTAGCAATATAAAATCGCCAAAGCCTTAATAGCAAAAAATAAAATGATAAAAAATCAAGTCAGTATCTATTCTGTATTTTTTTAAAAAAAGAATCCACAAATCTTTTCAGTTTTTGCTTTTCAGTTACTATTAAGAACTGATATTTAGTAAAAAAAATCAAAGTATCGCCTCTTGAATGTTAAATTATATGACGTTTTTACCAGTTGGTTTTCCTCTTCGCTTTACTGGATGATTGTAATTTTGCCATCCCCTGCGAAGTGCTATCAATGTCTCTACATACGGGTTCACAATAAATAAATGAAACGGAATTAACTCATCTACCAATAATAGTCAACTATTTTAAACATCAAACATTTATTAACGGATGGCTATTAATTTATACTTAACTCACTTGGAATTGCAGTTATTTCAGCTTCAATTTCATATAATAAAAAAAACGCACATGGCTTTATTGTTCGGGAATTCATGAGAAGTTCTAGAACCAGAATTGATCGAAGGGCTTCCCATCCCCAAGTCGAACGCTCTACCAACTGCGAAGATTCTAACTTCTAGTGCAAAAAAAAAAACAAATGGCAAAAGCTTCCTCTAGAGAAGAAAACCTAAAGATATTTAATTTTAAAACATCTTATGTTACAAAGAGCATTCTTGGTTACATATGACTACTAACGATGATGATGAATACGTAATGACATATCTCCAGAGTTTTGGCAAACGCTTTAAAGCAGCGAGTTATATTTAGAATATTTTTCTGCATTTCAATCTCTTAACAAAAAAAAAGGGTAGACATATTTAGATTAATGACCCATATCAAACTGTTCAAGTTGAAAGCTACCTTATGGAATAACTATAACTTCAAACCGCGTTGCAGAATATTCTTTATTTTAATGACACCGTCAATGCTGCAACAGGGACCAACTATTTATAGGAAAACAAGCTTTTCTGCAGTAGATTAAATGATCTGGGATCAAAACTCTAAGAAGATAATTATATTAAAACAGGCAAAACTCACTATACGTATTGCTGCTCACAGCAAGCTAGAGTAATCAATGGATGCCAGAAGGCGTGTGCATAAAATCCCCATCTAGTGCCTACTCATCCAATATCCCTAGACTAGTTTCTGTCTTGTGGCCTTCATCACTGAGGAACCTTGGATCTGAGAGCACTGCACCTAAATCTTAGGATCTAATGCAACCCTCTAGCAGCCATTTTTTATCTCCATTTAACTACAAAACTATGAATCTTAAATTGAAAAACCT
Organism: Epiperipatus broadwayi; assembly: GCA_028023455.1. Lineage (NCBI taxonomy): Eukaryota > Metazoa > Onychophora > Udeonychophora > Euonychophora > Peripatidae > Epiperipatus > Epiperipatus broadwayi. The sequence goes on from JAQFVV010013737.1 coordinate 18,496, forward strand.
TAATATTTTCAATCCAAGCTCAGTAGCTTACATAGTTATATAGGTCTGAACTCAGTTTAGTACCTATACATTTTGATGACTTTGGTTCATTAATAACCATAGCCACCACTATCCTATTAGGCAGGATTGGTTTTAAGCCAATAAACATCACAATATCACGATTTCTTATGCTTGCTTATAACTATTATTAAAACAGGCAAAACTCATTATACTATATCTAAGTGCAGTGCTCTCAAATCCAAGGCCACAAGCCAGAAACTAGTCTGGGGATATTGGATGAGTAGGCACTAGATGGGGATTTTAGTGTACATGCCTTCTGGCATCCATTGATTACTCTAGCTTGCTGTGAGCAGCAATAAGTATAGTGAGTTTTGCCTGTTTTAATAACAGTTATAAGCAAGCATAAGAAGTAGTGATCATGTGATGTTTATTGGCTTAAGATAATTATATCTGAAAATTTTGATTTTTTAAAACATTCAATACAGAATGAAAAAATGGTTGAATTAGCTGTATAACTTCTCTCTGGGCTTTTATTGTCTATGCATTGTTATGAAGAATAAACACTGAATGTAGGGAGATCATCATTTACTGTAATATAATTGGTTGATTAAACTGGTTTGTGTTGTTTCTTAGAAGTCTGTTAAACTTTTTATAAAGACCATTCAATGAAAATATGATTTTATTTTAAAATTTTCTTTTAAATAACTCATATACATCATCATCATCAACCATTATCAATCCACTGCAGGATGAAGGTCTCTCCAAGTTCAATCCATCTTTTCCAATCTTTAGCTTCTCTTCTCCACACCATCCCTGCACACTTTTTTATTTCATCCATCCATCTCACATGTGGTCTATTTCTGGGTCTTTTACAATCTCTTGGAATACAATATTGTTAATGATTTATATAAATAAAGAATAATCATATAGTCTGTTGCTTGGAATACCTAATGTAATTCAAAAACTAAAATAGTCACTCAGTAGTTTCACTCAGTTGTTTGAGATGGAGAGTGAATATAGTCTGAAAATCCTAACTTCAAATTCCTATATTTATTATAATAAACATTGAGAAATCTGAATAAATAGGTTAATTACTTTAGTCAACTGGGAATCAATGATACTTAACTCTTGAATCTGTCACTGTCTTTAATTCACAGGGTCATGTTCTATATGATGATCAAAAACACTGGTCCACTTTGCTTCAGCTCAGTTAAAACTATGATATCTGCTGTTTTTTGCTATTTATCACCAATTCCTATGTTTACACATGCTGTTAAAACATTAGAAAATTCTCCACATAGTAATCCAGTGCCATTCTTAGTAACCAATGGATGCTACAAGATTTGTGCATAAAATCCCTATCTAGTGCCTATTTATCCAATATTCCCAGACTAGTGGCTGCTAGAGGGTTGCATTAGATCCTGAGGTCTAGGTGCAGTTTTTTCAATCCAATGATCTTCACTGATGATAGTCACAACCTAGAAACTAGTCTGAGGATATTAGATGAGTATGCACTAGAGAGGGATTTTATGCACAATTTTTTTTTGCATCCATATATTACTAAAGCTTGCACTAGATGACACTACTGTATGGAAAGTTTGAAAACAATAAACATTACATGACCCCCACTTCTTATGCTTGAGTATAACTGTTGTTAAAACAGGCAAAACTCACTATACGTATTGCCACACACAGCAAGCTAGAGAATCAATGGATGCCAGAAGGCTTGTGCATAAAATTCCCATCTAATGCCTACTCATCCAATATCCCCAGACTAGTTCTATTGCAGTCCATATACAATTGTTCAGCTTCTCCCAGCAATTTTATTATGCAGAACTAAATTTCCATATTTGTAGTCATTAGTTTACATATAATGAATTTATATTCTGCTTGTCAATTATTAACATATAGTAAATTCTACATATGCCCTGCATAGTTCAGCATAATGGTTGAGGATCAGATTCTCAAATGTACAGTCCTAAGATAGGTGCCTGTTCTGGCACTTCCGGCACTCAAATTGCTTATGAACTTCTACGCAATAAAGCCGTTTGGTTATTTAGTTGTTTAATTGTATTCACTATAGTCTATGCCTGTTGCTTACTAATAATTGTATAGCCAAAAACTAAGGCTAGTAGGACAGCCCACACCTATAGTTTCTTTTTGTTGACACAGGTCTTCTGGATAGTTTATTTATGGCATTTCCAATTGTATTATAGCTTTCCTCACCAATAATTATTAAAATTTATTCAGGCTCTTCCAATTCTTTTATAGCTTGTGTCATTCATACTAGATTAATTTTTATAGGCCTTTATTTGCATGGTTGATGCAATTGGTAGGGCATTCAACTTGGGATCGGGAACTCTCGGAATTGATTCTGGTACTCACAGTTCTGGGGCTCGACCTTCTTATAAACTCCCCAAAAATAAAACCATTAGCATGTTTTTTAATATATCTGAGAATAGCTTCTAGTATTTGAATATACTAAACTCAGACTGTATTTTTACGATATTATTGCTTATTTAGCTGTTTATTTGTTTGTTTCATTCACTTCAATCCTTCTTTAATCAATAAATGCTTTTATTTAATTTAGAAATTCTGTTTGTTTGTTTAAATTTTATAATCAATTTTTAACAGACATGTTAGAAATTGATGACAATGCAATATGATACTGAAATATTTCAAGATTGTTCAGTTGCCCATCCTGTCTAATGGTGTTAGTGGGCCACACATGTTGATATTTCTCAGCAACTCTTTGATGATGTCTGTGAGATGATGGTATATTTTTTTTAATAAGTTCTCATTAAAAAATGTTAATGGACACTTTAAATAGGAATAAAAATAAAATTTTCTCTTGGGTATAAAAGTTTTTTTGGTACTTGTGGATTATCTTGTCTACCAAGCTTGGAAGATGATTTTTTTTTTATCATATAGTTTCAGAGGTATATGATAAATGTTAAAAACAAAATGGCTGACAAGTAGCGGTTGTATTTAATGTTTACATTTTTTTATTATTATTTTTATTTATTTTTTATACAGCACACTATTTATTTCAATATATTTGGAAGTAAACCAATCATTCAGATGTGCTGTTTTAATATAAATTTACACACCCAACCCATAAGGAAAAATTTTAAAGAACAAATGAATCACGTGTCCTTCAAGTTTATCTATATATAAACCATCCTTCAAGTTTATCTATATATAAACCACCCTTTGCTTATTGTGCATTATATAGCGTTTGAGTTTATTATGTGCTTGATTTTTTTTAAACGATATTGAAATTGTACAAACACAATTCAAATATTAGGAGAGAGAGAATTTATCTCATTTTTAATCACCTGCAATTACAATAATTTAGAATCTAAATACATTAATAAATATTTATTTTTTATACAGCATAGTATTTATTGCAATATATTCAGAAGTAAACTAATATTCACACATCTGGTGTTTTAATATAATTGCTACTCACTCACCCGTAAGCAAAGATTTTAAAGGAGAAGTGGTTAAAAATGAGATAAATTCTCTCTCCTGTAATATTTGAATTACATTAAGTACAACCAAGGCAGCGTTTGGTGGCTGAAGGCGGAGGGTGCTAAGAATCCCCTGATTGCGGACTCAGGCTGCCATTTGATGATGACTTTTTATTTAGGTACTTACAACTGCAGATCACTTTCAAGTGAAGGAAGATTGCAAGAGTTGGAAGAAGAACTGTCTTATATTAAATGGGACATTATTGGACTTTGTGAAGTTAGAAGAAAAGGTGAAGAAACAATTGATTTAAAAAGTGGACATATACTCTACTATAAAGGCACAAATATTGGAAATACAAGTGGAGTAGGATTCATTATAAATAAAAAATGGAAGAATAACATTGTGGAGATTGATGGTGTATCAGACAGAGTGGCAAGATTAGTTTTACAACTTAATAGCAGATACCAAATGCAGATAATTCAGGTTTATGCCCCAACAAGTTCTCATAGTGATGAAGTTATAGAAGATTTTTATATGGATGTACAAAAGGCTTTTGATCAGAGTAAACAACATTTTAAAATTGTTATGGGAGACTTTAATGCTAGAATTGGTAAACAAATGAAAGATGAAAATGCTGTAGGTAATTTTGGTTATGGTAATAGAAATGAGAGAGGACATAGACTTGTGGAGTTTGCAGAAAAAGAAAAACTTTATATTATGAATTCTTTTTTTGAGAAAAATGTTAAAAGGAAATGGACATGGAAGCATCCAAATGAAGGTACAGCAGAATTGGATTATATTTTGACTAACAGAAAATACATATTTCAAGATTGTAATGTTCTTAATAAATTTAACACAGGAAGTGATCATCGATTAGTAAGATGTAAGATACATGTTAATGCAAAACTAGAGAGACAAAAATTATTAAGAAAAACAATATTTACAGTTGATATTCCTAATCTTCAGAAACATTCTAATGAATTTAAATTAGAACTTACAAATCGGTTTCAAGTATTAGTAGATTTTGAACATGATTCAGATTTGAATGACATTAATAGGAAAATAACTGATACACTTTTAAAAACTGCAACAAAGATAGCTGGTAGAAAAAAGCAGCAATTGACCAATAAAATTTCTACTGAGACTAGAGAATTTATGAAGAAAAGAAGGAATATGAGGATATACAACAATGATGCATTAAAAAAGATTGAATATCTCGAATTTTGTAAAATGGTGTGGAAAAGAGTTGAAAATGATATAAGAAAGTATAATTGTGAACTAGCAAGGAAAGCTGTAGAAGAGAATAAAAGTCTAAAGAGTGTAAAACAACATTTTGGTATTGGTAGGAAATTTATATCTGCAATAAGAAAAAAAGATGGCATTATTACTAAAAAGAGAGATGACATCATGAAATGTGTAGAAGACTTCTATCAAGAATTATATAGTAATAAAGAACAAGTGCCTCCTATACCTATTATATCTTCCGAATTGCCCAGAATTTTGAATGAGGAAGTGAGACATGCAATTAAATTTATGAAGAAAGGGAAGGCTCCAGGTAATGATGGAATTATAATTGATATATTAAAAGAAGCAGGTGAAGAAATAGAATTTTTTTTAGCAAAGTTATATACCAAATGTCTAAATGATAAAGATGTACCAGATGATTGGAAGAATGCAGTATTAATATTAATATTTAAAAAAGGTGATAAAGAAGATATTAGAAATTACAGACCTATCAGTCTTTTATCAGTTTTATACAAAATTTTTACTAAGATAATTACAACTCGTCTACAGAAAACACTGGATTTCCACCAACCAAGAGAACAAGCTGGATTTAAAAGTGGTTTTAGTACAGTAGATCATATCCAGGTATTGAGAGAAATTATAGAAAGGACAAATGAATATGAGTTGCCATTATGCTTAGGATTTGTAGACTATGAAAAGGCATTTGATTCTATAAACATTTCTTCAGTGATTAAAGCATTGGATCATCAAGGTGTAGATCCAGGATATTGTCATATTTTAAAGAATATTTATAAAAATGCAACAGCAACAATTAGATTACATAATGATAGTAGGAAAATCAACATTGAAAAGGGTGTAAGACAGGGTGACTCCATATCTCCAAAACTTTTTACAGCAGTGCTGCAAGAAGTATTTTGTGGATTAAAATGGGAAGCTAAAGGAGTGAAAGTAAATGGAGATTATTTAAGTCATTTAGATTTTGCAGATGATGTAGTTGTTTTTGCAAATAATGCTTTAGAGCTACAGGAAATGTTGCAGGAGTTATCAGATGAAAGTAGGAAAGTAGGACTAAAGATAAATGTTAAAAAGACTAAAGTAATGTTTAATAGATTTTCTCAAAATATGAAAATAAAGATTGATTATGATGAGTTAGAAGAAGTTAACAGTTACAAATACCTTGGTCAGATTATTAATACAGATGGAAATATAATGGATGAAATTAATCATAGAATTAAACTTGGTTGGAGTGCTTTTGGTAGAAATAACTTGATACTAAAAGGAAATATGCCTATGTGTTTGAAAAGGAAGGTTTTTAATAAATGTGTTTTGCCAGTTCTTACTTATGGATCTGAGACTTGGACACTTAATAGAAGAGCAATACAGAGACTTCAGACCACTCAAAGAAGTATGGAGAGATGCATGTTGGGAGTAACAAGAAGGGATCGAAAATGCAATGTATGGGTAAGAGAACAAACAGGTGTTACTGACCTCATTGAAAAAATTAAAAGACTGAAGTGGAGTTGGGCTGGACATATTGTTAGAAGAGATGATAATAGATGGACAATTGAAATTTTAAACTGGATTCCAAGAGATTGTAAAAGACCCAGAAAGAGACCACATGTGAGATGGATGGATGAAATAAGAAAGTGTGCAGGGGTGATGTGGAGAAGAGAAGCTAAAGATAGGAAAAGATGGATTGAACTTGGAGAGACCTTTATCCTGCAGTGGATTGAAAATGTTTGATGATGATGATGAATAGACTCAAGTCATGAATCATCATCATTGTCAACCATCGTCAATCTATTGCAGAATGAAGGTCTCTCCAAGTTCAGTCCATCTTCTCTGATCTCTAACTTCTCTTCTTCTCATCAACTCTGGACATATTCTTATTTCATCCATCCATCTCGCATATGGTCTCTTTCTGGGTCTTTTACCATCTCTTGGAATCCAGTTTAAGCTTTCAATTGTCCTTCTATTGTCATCTCTTTTAGAAATATGTGCAGATAAATACCACTTCAGTTTTTTAATTCTTTCAATGATGCCAATAAAACCTGTTTGTTCTCTTATCCATGTAGTGCATTTTCAATCTCTTCTTGTTACTTCTAACATGCATCTTTCCATACTTCTTTGAGTGGTCTGAGGTTTTTGTATTGCTCTTCTATTAAGAGTCCAAGTCTCAGATCCATGAATAAAAACTGGTAAAACATATTCATTAAAAACTCTCCTTTTCCAACATATAGGCATATTTCTTTTAATATTAGTTCATCTTTTGAGAAAATCTATTGAACATTACTTTAGTCTTTTTAACATTTACCTTTAGTCCTACTTTCTTACTTTCATTTGATAATTCTTGCAACATTTCTTGAAGCTCTGAAGTATTATTTGCAAAAAAAAACTACATCATCTTCAAAATCTAAATGTCTTAAATAATCTCCATTTACTTTTACTCTTTTAGCTTTCCATTTTAATCTACAATATACTTCTACAGCATTGCTGTATAAAGTTTTGGAGATATGGAGTCACCCTGTCTTACACCCTTCTCAATGCTAATCTTCATAGTATTGTCATGTAATCTAATTGTTGCTGTTGCATTTTCTAAAATATTCTTCAGAATATACCTTAATGATCCAATGCTTTAATCACTGAAGAAATGTTTATAGAATCAAATGCCTTTTCATAATCTACACATACAAAGAATAATGGCAACTCATATTTATTGATCCTTTCTATAATTTCTCTCAATACTTGCCTATGATCTACTGTACCAAAACCACTTTTAAATCCAGTTTGTTTTTTTGGTTGGTTGAAATCCAAAGTTCTTAGACGAGTTGTAATTATCTTGGTAAAAAATTTGTGATTTCTAATATCTTTTTTATCACTGCTGTGTATTGACTTTGCAATTAAAGCACTCGGATATTAGTTCCCGAACTAGTTTAGAGTTTGATTCACAAAATAGTTTATAATATATACCAAGTTCTCAACGGTTCCAAGTTAAGCACATGACAAGAGGTTGGAATATACAAATCAACACAGATCTGGTTCCTGCCAAGCTGTATTAGAAAGCACACTATGTATGTACAATAATTAATACTCGAACTATAATCCTGAACATATACTTTCTATATCTTAATTCTCTCCTTTCTCAATGTAAGGTAATTCTCAATTCCCCACTGTTCCTGAATGCGCTTTGTACTCTCTCTGCGATTCATTTCCAAATCCCCCCCCCCCCATCCCTTTTATCGGTTTGCTTTATTTTGTTTTCTGGAGTAATGTTTATAAATTAAAATGGAATTTAATTAAATTGGGTTTTGCTAATTAAATTCCATTATTATCTGTATAATTAGTTTGGTTCAATTGTTTGCATTTTAAGCCGAATCAGACAACAACTAATTAACATCTATAATTAAAATATTCGAAATTTAAGTGTCCTTTAAAAGGAATATTTTAGAATAAGGCATTGTTGTATGTACGCTTAATTTTAAAATGCATATTTTACAATACTTCCTCTTATTCCAGAAAACCCCATATTGCGACTCCTCTGTGCTTTTTTTCCCTCTTCCCAACCTGGAGAAACACTTTATTTTCATGATTAACCGATGTAATCTTGAAATTTGTGTAAACTCATATTTTTCTTCACTGCCCTGAGTGCCCTTTTCTCCCACTTGGAGAAAGACTGGTTTTTTCCTTGTTCTACGTTTTTTGTATCTGGCAGTTCACTGGTTAAAGATTGTCATTCTTCTAGAAAATCTTTGAAAGTGTCTATTTCATTTTCACTTTCAACCATCTTTTCTTGTGGCTCCATTTCATACTGCTGCCAACTGTCTACCTGTTTGGATAATTCTGACATTGGGGTTTTGCTTTATAATTTTTCATTAAGTAATTTTCCACTAAGTTCTGAGTTTTGTTGTTCAAGTTCTATTACCTGTTGTCTAGAAGCCTTCAATCTTCCTTTCAATTCTTCATATTCAGCTGATTTCTGTTTTATGGCATGCTGACTTTGTGCCAGGGATGACTTCAGCTCTGTTTTTTCTATGACCAAAATACCTATTATCTGTATGTGAACCTGAAGTTGCTCTTTCAGAGAAGCTTGTTCTTTATACTGCTTCTATCCAGAGCCTTTCTGTTCCTCTTCAAGTTGATTTTGTAATTTGAAATTATAACTTTTCAGTTCTTGTAACTGCAAGTTGAGTTGTAGCTCAGATTGTGTCTTCCTTTTCTCATGCATGGTAGCTAATTCTTGGTTCCTTGACTCCCAATTCTTGTAGTTTGGTCTGTAATTTAATTATCTCTATTTGTCCTTGCAAAATGGTCCTATTTCTCATGGCACTGCTTTGTGCCTTAGTTGATATATAGTCAATGCTATATGTTCTACCATTTGTGCCAGGATTACATTTCCTTTGTCGACTATCCCTTTCTGGTGATTGTCTGCATGCTCATGCAAGTTGGCCCTTAGTTTGGCATTTGAAAGGTGCTTCTTCATTTCATTTACAGTCGTTAGCTATGTGGCCTGTTTTACCACAGTAGTAGCATTTAATTCTGTTATTTCTCTGGGGTTCCCGTTGAAACAAACTTTTTTCTGCTTTATCAGTTTTGAAAACTTGCTTGTTAATTTAATCTTTTGATCTGAAAGCCTGTGCCTGTTCTAGAATTAGCCCATAAGCTATCCCTTTCTTTATAGCACTTTCACAGGTTAGGTCTGCCACTGTTAACAGCTGTTGTCTGAGCCTGTCATCGGACATTCCCCATAGCAGCTGATCTAGTAATATTTCTTCAACAAAATCACTGTAAACACAATCTTATATTCTACTAATAAATGATTACTTTTTGTGTTGAATTTATTAAGAACATTACAATCTTGAAATATGTATTTTCTGTTAGTCAAAATATAATCCAATTCTGCTCTACCTTTATTTGGATGCTTCTATGTCCATTTCCTTTTAACATTTTTCTCAAAAAAAGAATTCATAATGTAAAGTTTTTCTTTTTCTGCAAACTCCATAAGTTTATGTAAACAAAGGTTGTCTTATATATAGATAAGCTTGAAGGTTAAGTGAAAATTTTTCTTTAAATTCTTTGCATACAGGTGAGTGCATGTCAATTTATATTAAAACAGTGCATGTGTGAAGATTGGTTTACTTCTGAATATACTACAATAAATACTGTGTTATATGAAAAATAAATATTTGTCAAGGTGTTTAGATTCTAAATTATAGGCTAATTGCAGGTAGTTAAAAATGAGATAAATTCTCTCTCTTAAATATTTGCATTATGTTTGTACAATTTGAGCATCATTTAAAAAATCAAGCATATAATAGGCTGAAGCCATGAATAAAGCACAGTAAGCAAAGGTTGGTTTATATACAGATAAGCTTGAAGGACAAGAATTCACTTGTTCTTCAAATTTTTTGCATATCGGTGAGTGCATGACAATTTATATCAAACAGCGCATGTGTGAAGATTGACTTACATTCGAATATATTATTATGAGGGGTCAGAATGACTAATATGTCAACATGGGTAGGATGACAACCTTGGCACTCATAAGGGCTTTGAACGTTCCATCTTCAGATTTTCAATGAAATGAAAGCCTGAAGAGTTGTGAGTTAAAATAGTTTGAAGCCTGTCCATTAAAGTATGAAGATTGGCTATCTTAATATAAAGCTGAGAACTGATTATATATATATATGTGTGTGAGGATAGTAATCTAGACCAACTGATGATTGCTGGTTTAGCATGAAATACGTATATTGGTGATTATTTATCTTTTCAACATGTGTGTGATCAGGTGGGTCAGCAATATGAGATGGCAATGAGAGTAGTGGGTCGTGTGAAAGTCTGAGTTCGAATCCCACCCATATTACATATATAAATGCAGGTTTAAACCTGTACATTGTATTATTTTAAAAAAAGTAAATTTTCTGCAAAAATTAATTATATTTCCAATTTATTATTATTATTTTGTATTAAGTCAACTTATTATTATAAAATAATAAAAATATAAGAAATGTAAAGTGTCATATCGAGCTCACTAATGTAGACTTTTTGGGAGAGCAAGATGATATATGTTACTAACTGCTATTCTGTCAAAGGAAGGTCCCAAACGTTCATCATTTTGCCCAAATCCCAGTGACAAAAAATAAAGGCGCTGAATGTAAAGAAACTACAACAATATTCAGAATGTGTCAGCTTTTACACGTTATAATATAAATATAAAAAAATTGAAAAAGCTTTTGAATGGAATTTATAATCGATTTTTTTTTTTTTTTTAAATTTAACAACTAACACATATTTAAAAATAAAAAATTAAACAAAAAAAATTTACTCCTAAAATTATATATTTATTAAAAAAAAAAAAAAAGGCCGACTAGCTTGCTAGATAGGAAAATGCACAAGTACTGGTTTTTTTTTTTAATGCTTGTTTCATAAATAAAATAATATTGGAATCAGTTTTTAATGTGCATAAATTTCCTTTCAAATATTATATAAACTAGGACATTTTTATTATTTATTTTAAAATTTGAATAGGAATCATTCTAAAAAATATCTGAATACTAAAAAGTTAATTATACACAGAGGCAAAATTCTCCATACAGCAGCACCACTCAATGCAAGCCAGAATAATCAATGGATGCAGGATGGTTTTTGCATAAAATCACTATCTAGTGCCTACTCATTCATTATCCAAGATTCCACACTGACGAAAACCACAAGCTAGAAACTTGTTAGGGGATATTGCATGAATGGGCATTAGATAGGGATTTTATGCAAAAACCTTCATGCATCCATTGATTACTCTGGCTTGCACTGAGTGGCGCTACTGTGCAAATAGTTTTGTCTCTGTGTAAACAGCTTGTGCAAACATAAAAGAATGGTGTTCATGTGATGTTTAGTGGTTTAAAGTTAAAAATAATATAATTTTTATTTAATATGCATCAAAAAGCCAAAAATAGTTGTTTTCTTTAACTATAATTGGCATTATTATATTTAGTTTGTAATCAAATGGGCATCCAGAAATTAATTAATTAAATCATTAATTTTTACAACTAATGATTGAATTAATTAATTTTTGGATGTCCACACTTTCTTGAATTGTGGTTGAAGAAAACAATTAGAGTTTATTATAAAATATTTTTTTATGTATATGATCTAATGACTACTTTGCTAATCTGCTATTCCATTTTCAGAGATAAGATTATTCGATGAATCTTATATAACTACAAAAATAAATAAATAAAAAGATAATTTTTTTAGTATTAAATCTAGTAGACAAAAATTACAAAATTAAATATAATCAAAAATTAATATTTTTTATATTAAAATAGGTTCTCCATACATCCTGATTTTTCCAGAATCATCTTGATTTTATCTTTTATCCTTGTGTCCTGAAAGAATGTCAGGACACTGGGATTGTTAACCACTCATTTTTATTTTTTAACTTTTAATTTTATTTTTATTTTTTATATATTTATTTTAAATTAATATATATTCATTTAATATTTTATAATTAATTTTTTGATTGGTTGATCAGTAATTTTCACAAAACAGAAGTGGCTGCCCATTATGTCGGTATGCTAGAAATAAATGATTTCAATTTGTGATTTTGTTTTGATGGATAATATATTGAAGCAATATTTATATATGCTTCTTGTCTTAAACAGATTAATTAATTAAGGAGATAAGTATTTGATGTAATTTAGTCTGGCAAGCCCTTTTAAAAATAAAATTTTGTAAATGTCATGATTGAACAAATAAGCCATGGATCAAAGTGGAATTCAGGGATATTTCCCACCAATAGATCAATGGATTGAAACGATAGACAATGGAACCAATTTTGCTGATAAGTCAACTCCAGGAACTATAAATAGTGATTATAATTCATTGTGCTGAATTACTTTGATTGCTGAAGTATTATTGCTGAAATATATTGATTGATTTTATTGTATTCACATTTCTGATTGTGCTTTCAGTATACTTATTGTGTCTAGTATTGAAAAATCCAATGGAAAAGTAGAGAAGCTACAATCTGCTTCACTCTTTCCAGCTGGTAGAGTGGAGACTGAAAATCCATAGAGAATTATGGAAGGGAGCCATCAGCTAATATAAAACAGCTTTGTGTCCATTATATGCCTAAACTTCAAGTAAAATTGTAAATACTAATTTATTAGGCGCATGGTCAGCATGTAAGTACATATATATTTAAGGCTATAACCTTAATACTATGCACCTTGAGTGTTCAATTTTCTATTGTAGGGACCTCTGTAAATCTTTACACAAATTACAACTTTATAAAAATAAGAGCGGCCACTTTTATCTTCAACCTACTTTCTAATTATATAGGCGAATCTAAAGCATTTTGTGAACGTTAGTGTTAAATGGAAATTGTGAAGTTAATTAGTGAAGAGTTTAACAGCTTCACACTCTCAAATCAAAATGCTTTAGATCCATCTATATAATTAGAAAGTAGGTTGAAGATAAGAGTGGCCGCTCTTATCTTTATAAAATCATAATCTTGTGTGAAGATTTGCAGAGGTCCCTCTAGTGGCAAATTGAACAACCAAGGCACATTATATAAAGGTTATAGCCTTAAATATATATTACATGCTGACCATGCACTTAATAAATTAATATTTACAACTTTACATTGTTTCAAAATATTTCTAACTACAAGATCTTAACATTAACTCATGTATTTTGGAAGATTTTACGAACATTAGCGTTTAATAGAAATTGTGGACTTAATTAGAGAAGGGTTCAACAGCTTCACACTCTTAAATCAAAATGCTTTAGATTCGCCTATATAATTAGAAAATAGGTTGAAGATAAGAGTGGCTGCTCTTATCTTTATAAAGTCATAATCTTGTGTGAAGATTTGTAGAGGTTCCTCTAGTGGCAAATTGATTACTTAAGGCACATAGTATTAAGGTTATAGCCTTAAATATATGCGTACTAACCTCCAAGTGTCCACTGTCATGGGGAAAATCCAGCCGTCAATCAAGAAGTCAATTATTGTCTGATACTGCCTTATTAAAATCTACAGCCACTGAAGTCTACTAAAAGTATATCAATACATGAAAGTCCAAACTCGAAGTTTTAGTAATGAAAGGGGATGAACTTTAAAAATCTTTTATTATAAATATTTATTATTAACATTACTGTATTCATCTCCTTTATCCTGAAAGTATTTTTATAAATTACTGTTATTATTGACTTTATAATATAAATCTGTTTAAAACCTAGTGTAACAAGAGGTTATTATTTTGTTTTATTTAATTATGCCACAATTCAGGCAGCATAAATTTAAAATGAATTTTTTTTTTTTATAAAAAGCAATTAGCTTGTTGTAGCAATCTCTGGTCATGCTTTTAAAGATTTAATATTTTAAAACCGGCCATTTTCACTACCTGCAAATATAAAGATTGTCAAAATGATAATTTAATCATAGCTTGATAAATTCTAGATCAGATGCAAAGAAGGCTGCATAACCAGAATAATTTATCATTTTAAAATAGTTTATAGTTTTAAGCAAACTATCCTCAAGTTGTCAAGCGTTGGTGATCGAGTGGTCAGCACAGCTGCCTTACAAGCAGTTGTCCCGGGTTTGTGGGTTCACTTCCCAGCCAATGCTTTGATGCATGAAAGAAAGAAAAAACAAACTACCCTCCAGTTTTGGGGAAAGATAATTTGGGTGTATTGATAAAAGTGAACTATTGTAACTTTATTTTGGGCTGTTTTATCTATATATAAGATTCGTTCTTATGTGTTTTATTTATTTATAAATGACTGTAATGCTTCTTGTGATTGTCGGCCTCTTACATTTCATTATTTTACTTAGAATAGTAACATGTGGTAGACAGACATTCCTACCACATAATATCTGCTTTGTTTTTTGTATATGTCTTGTATGATATAATTTGTGACTGCACTGTCGCTATGTAAAGTGTGATCCTAGCTCACATGTATTTATTTATTCATAACTAATGTAATGCAGATGCTTTCCTCCATCTTACATTTGCTTATACAGCATTTAATTATTTACCTGCAATACAGTCTGAAAGTATTTATAGCAGTCCAGTTCTTTAAATAGTTTAAAAATTTATCGTATCCTCAAACTCTAGGTTTATTAAATCTTAAAACGCTAATAAATAGTTGCGATTGGTAGTCTATGCAGTAAGTTTATATCTGTCAGAAACAATTAAAAATGTATTATGCCATATCTGATCTGTGCATAAACTTAATTATTGAGGCCATGAATAACTAATTGTACTAATTTGTTTATAAATTGATAGGGCAATATGCTGTCAAGTGGGTGTTAAAAATGTATATACAAGAATAAATTTTAGTATTTCATTATCTGTAGCATTTGTCATTATTTTGCAATCAATAATTTAATTCACAGAATCAAAACTTTCCATACTGTAGCACCACTCAGTGCAAGCCAGAGTAATCAATGGATGCAAGAAGGTTTGTGCATAAAATCCCTATCTAGTGCCTACTCATTCAATATCCCAAACTAGTTTCTAGCTTGTGCTTTCGTCAGTGAGGAGCCTTCGATCTGAGAGCATTGCTCAAACCTTCATGCATCCATTGATTACTTTGGCTTACACTGGGTGTTGCTACAGTATGGAGCCTTAGATCTGAGGTAATTGCACAAACGTTCCTGTATCCATTGATTACCCTGGCTTGCACTGAGTGGCACTACAATATGGAGAGTTTTGCTTCTGTGAAGAACAGCTTGTGAAAGCATAAAGAATGGTGATCATGTGATGTTTGATGGTTCAATAATGTAATTAGAATATGATGAGTCTCGTGTATCCAGCTGATCTTAGCAGGCTATAAAAAATTGTTTATTCTGTGATGTCAGAATTCAGAGATTCCATGTCTTTGGACAGTTACAATATGAGTATAAACAATTGTCTTTTGCTTTTGTTTATACTACAAAATGAGTATATTATTAATAATGTAAATGTGATTATATGTTTTGTGATTTTTTTATTTTGTGCTGAAATATACAGTAATCTATATTGAATTTTTTATTTTTGGTTGCGTGTCCTGATTAGACCCTGTGGAAATATGGACTCACTATATTAAAGCTGCACAAACCTTCCTGCATCCATTGATTACTCTGGATTGCACTGAGTGGCACCTATGGTATGGAGTATTTTGCATCTGTGAAAAACAGCTTGTGTAAGCATAAAGAACGGTGACCATGTGAAGTTTGATGGTTTTATATTAAAGATACTTATTGTGTGCACACACACAATGTATTTCTCAGATCTTTTTAACAATACCTAATGTAAGTTGATGCTTTAAATAAACAGATGTCTATTGTAATACACTAAATGATTTATTGGTATTATCTATAGTTGTATTCAAAACACTCATAAAAATAATTAAAAAAAATCAAACTTTCAAGTGTAGTTTTTAAAATTATACATCCCTTACCACTCTTGCTTAGTAATTATTTTTTATTTGTCTTTCTCAATTTTATGATTGCTGTTATCATTTGAATATTATTTATTTAACACACAAGTTCATTTAAATGATTTATTTCTTCCTTTCCATTTATCATTTTTAATCAAAATAATTTTATCTCTGTTTACTTTTCAATATTTATTTTTCATTTTTAATATGTGATATATAACTACAATAAAAGGTAATAGTAACAGCAATGGTTTTTATCTTTATATGAATACATATATGTAATATGCCTATCCCACATAATGTCTTTTACAATTATTAAGCCACTAAACATCACATGATCACCATTCTTTATGCTTACCGCACCCCACCCCCAACATCACATGATCACCATTCTTTATGCTTACACAAGCTGTTTAAACAGAGGCAAAACTCTCCATATAGTAGCGCCACTCAGTGCAAGTAAAAGTAATCAATGGAAGGTTTTTGTATAAAATCCCTATTTAGTGCCTACTCATCCAACCCCCCAGACTAATTACTAGCTTGTGATTTTCAACAGTGAGGAGCTTTGGATATGAGAGAACTGCATCTAGATCTAAGGATCGAATGCAATCATCCAGCAGCCACCTTTTACTTTATTAGTTAACTATAAAGCTTTGAGTCCAAAATGAAAACCCAATAATATTTTCAATTCAAACTCATTAGCTTGTATAGTTGTATATATCTGAACTCAGTTCAGAGTCCATACTTTTTGGTGTCTTTAGTCTTTAATAGCCACAATCACCATAATATTATTGGGCATGATTGGTATTAAGCCATTAAACATCACGACTCCATTCTTTATGCATACACAAGCTGTTTGAACAGAAGCAAAACTATCCATACAGTAGCGCCACTCAATGCAAGCCAGAGCTAGAAATTAGTCTGGGGAGTAGGCACTAGATAGAGATTTTGTACGAAAACATTCTTGCATCCATTGATTATTCTGGCTTGCACCGAGTGGTACTTTCTGTATGGAGAGTTTTGCCTCTGTTACAATCATTAAGTTTGTAGTTATTTACTTGGTTAATTTTAATAAAATGAAATTTTCATTTTATAATATGTCATTCCCTCTGGTGGAAAGAAAATGAAATGCTACGATTACAAACTTTGTTATTACAGTCAAAATTGCTCATAAAAATCTTAAGTGTAGAATTAAATTTGTCAGCAATTGCAAAATTATTGTTAGCTATATAAATTGAGTTTATTTTAAATATTAATAATTATTTTTTTAAAGATTTTATTTCTTGTGTTGTCATGTCTACAAACTTTGTTTACCCAAAGTTCTCCTGACATTCAAATGTGTGCATTAAGAGCAGTAATCTATTCTTTCAAGCTATTCTAGAGACATCTATTGTCAGCATGTATAATTAATGGATACTAGATGATAAAAAAATTACATTATATAGATGTAAAAGCAAAATGACAGTGTTTTAAAGTTTCAGTTATTAGCTTGGATATTTTGAAAGAAATAATGATGGCTTCTAGGTGTATGTGTATAAAAATCCAGTGCTTCTTACTGATGAGAATCAATAATGAGAAACTAATCTGAGGATTTGACTCAAGTTTTCATGTGTTGTTGGGTGATTAGTGCTACTTACATTAGATGTCTTTAGAATGATAGAATGCATTATCTTCTTAATGTAACTTGCAATTACTGATTGTAAATATTTTAATGGATATTTGATTTATTATTTTACTTCCAGTCCTGGTATATTCTCTGATATCCATTTATCAGTTGCCTTAATGCTTTATAGTCACTACCCTCCAAAGCACACACCACTTTGAGCTATATAGGAAAAAAAAAAGACAATTGTACCAGTACTTGTCCTTTTTTCTATCAATTAGCAAATTAAAAACCAAAAGATATAATAAATTGCAATATATTTTAACATATTAATAATTTTAATTGTCCCCCCTGGTGGCAATTTTTGTAAATGTTCTACATTTGATTTTTGTATTTAAAACTTTGTTTTATATTAGAATTCCATACATTGGGCTTGATTTATTAAAAAGAAAAGTTTACAAATAAAAAACATCCTTAAAAAATCATTGACTTTTGCAAATAACTTTTTGTTATTGGATATTTATCTTAATGATCAATGAAAAAAATAAATTAATGAAATTTTTGTTGACTAAAATGTTTGTAAAATCTGAGTAAATTTTTGTTAAGTCATCACAAAGCTGGGAAATTCTATTCTAAAATTTAAAATTGTATTTATTTAAATATCGTAAAAGTTCGTACTATTGTGTTTAGCAGATTGTTACTGATCATGATTTATGTTTTGCCATTATGACAAATTTTTTTACCTTGTATTTTTAAAAAGAAAACATTTTCAGCTCCAATTAAAGTATACTCATGTATACTTTTATGCAAATATTTTGTAATAATAATCATAAATATTTTAAATAAATTACAAAAAACTTTCAATTTTTTGCTTATTGTTTCAACAATAAATAGATGTCTATAAATTACCTTCACAATTGCTCTCTACCAATCAGCAACCTTTTAGGAAATAGTTGCTTTCTTATCTTCACAATTGCTCTCTACCAATCAGCAATCTTTTAGGAAATAGTTGCTCTCTTTAGATATTTGCTTCTGCCCATTTAAGATTTTTGTCAATTAATAAATCAATAAAGTTTCTGCAAATAAAATGAACATAAAATAGGCAAAATATCACTGTAGATAATCATGGAAGAGCAAAGGAAACTGAAATCCAAACAGCACCATATCTAAATAAAAACTTTTAGGTGAGCTAATGAGTTAGATAATTTCCCCTTATATTTTCAGGATACATCTGTTTTAATAAGTAGGATTTTTTTCTCTACCAACATTCATGAATATCATGAATCACTGGAATCCTTAAAAGTAATCTATTCGGATGAGCAACAGAAGGTTTAGAAGTCATTAAGAATGATGCAGAAAACTCTAATATTTGTTGCTTCAACAGAATCAAGTTTTTCCAAAGTAATATTAGTAAAAAATAACTTATATTTATAATATTTGATAAAAAAAATTTTTTTTATTTAACTTGAGGAATAAAAACAAAAATATTTATTTTCTTGGGCTACAGTTTGGGTTGGTATACATAATTTAAAATGAATTGGGGGAGGCATAAATTAATTAATTCCATCATTAGATTTTTAATTAATAATCAAATTAGTTAATTTTATTTAGTGATTGATTTAATTAATTTACAGATGCATACAACTTTTATTTCAACTTAATTCGGTCTTCCAACATTGTTACATTGGACAAATGTCCAGATATTCTTCAAATATTTCAATATCGTACTGCATTGTCATTGACACATAACATGTACAACATTTGAAGGAAATCTGTTTGATAGAAATATGTTAAAATTCAGTTTTAATATTTGATTCTGACAAATAAAACAAACAGAATTTCTAAATTAAATAAAAGTGTTTAAAAAAGATAAGTAAAGAACATATGTCAGGACTTGCTATACCATATTAACAAAATAATAAAAAAAAATTTCAATTTCTATTTTTTAAATCATGCATGGACAAATTAAGGCTGCATGCAGTCTTTTATAATTTTATGCATGGCATAAAATATAAATTAAAATTTATTTTTATCAAATTGCTTATAATAAATAGAATTACTATGTCTAAATTTGTTTATGTGTAAATAAATATAATATTTGATCTATTTTCAGATTGTTTTATGTTTATTGTTTGTTTTAGTTAAAATTTTAAACTGTATTATGTCTGTGTACTTATAGAAGACACAATTTATTAAAAGTAAATTTAAAATAAAATTATATACATTATAGTATATCACTAAAAATCAGTCAACACTTGGACAATTCCAATATCAATAACAATTTTATACTGTTGTCATGGCAACTTCCTGTTAACAGTAAAGGTGGAATCCCAACAAAACAAAAAAAACCAGTTACTATTAAAAATCAAAGAAGATATTTTTATATATTTTAAATTTTTATGACCTGATTTAGGATGAACAAAGGTTGCCTTTGCCTGCTCCTAATGATTGTGTAATCATTCTCTTGAGAAGTCATATGATATTCAAGCATTAAATTGTTTGGGAATTCATAAGAAGTTGGTGCACCAGAATGGAAACCAATCTGAGGATTTTAGGATCCAGAATTTGGCACTCTATCAATGCACTAAACCATATCGACCCTTCAAGCACTAAAATAATGGAACTGCTATGCATAGCTCATCACTTTGATTCTTGAATATCATATGATCACTTAAGTAACTGATCATATAATTATTTAGTGCAAGAATAGGGTAGGGAGTGAGAAATAATAAAATTTAGATAAACCTTTTAAATATTTTTACTGCATTAATATATATATATAAAATTAAAAGCATGCTCTAAACAAGCTTTTTTTTAATTTTTTATGATAAATGCTTCTACAAAAGAAGGCTTCAAATCATTTTTATCTTGGATTGTCCCCATCCCCAGACCGGTTTCAACCTATGGGTCTCTTGAGTGAGGAGTTGGAACATTAGATTCAAAAAACCAACTCTAGCTAAGCATTTATCTAAAAGTTAATTGTCAAGAAGAAGATCTGAAACTTTTAGACATCTACATGTCTTTAAAGTCAGCTCTCCAACTGAAAAAATAATATGGGACTGAACTTAATTCAGATACTCCATTATATTAGTAGGCTTAGCCATTTAATTTAGCCAAAGCTCCAACAGCAAAATAGTAATAGTAATAATAAAAAGTCAGATGTCACATGACTTATATATAGCTTGCATTTACAAAAGCATGCTAATATATATATATATATAACATCAAGTCAGATGTCACATGACCTAATTTAATAAACTTGTGTTTACAAATGTTATATATAAAGCTCACAAAATAATTTAATCTAATGCTTGAATATCCTGGCACCTCACTGATGACACCAGTATCAGAAACCAGTCTGGGGTTGAGGATATTCTCAAAGCTTGTTAATAGCTTATTTTGCGAGCTCTATATATATAACAAGAGATAAAAAATTAAATACTGGATGAAAAAACAACCCGTATCACTGATAATAATGAAAGAATTAAAGATGATGAAATTGAGCTGGCTGGATACATTGCCAGAATAGATTATAGTTGGGCAGATGAAGTTTTAAATTGGACCCCAAGATTGGAAAAGATCGAGAAAACTGACTTCATGTGAGATGGATGAATGTTGTAAGAAAATGTTGTTGAGAAGAGAGCTTATGGAGTTAAGAAATTTGATTTAACTTTGGAAGACCTCCATCCTGAAGTGAACTGGTAATCCTTGAAAATGATGATGATACGTAGGCAAACGATAATATAAAATGGTTCATTACAAGTCAAAAGCTTCTCCAAGAAATCTTTGTAGGAATATAGTTAAAAAAAGGGCATTATCAGATATATTAATTTCTGGCTTTCAATCATCATGCATAATAAGCCCATTCGTATTTTTATTTAGATTTTTTTTAATACCAGATATGAAATTCTTTCATGGGTATTTAAACATCTAATCTTTCTTTATTATCAAAGCTAATATGAATATATTAAAATCTTGTTTTAATTTATTTTCCTTTAGCTTCTTTGATTGGTTGTGTTTACCAGCATGAATTTGACTGATAATATAGTTCCTAAATCTCACATCACATGATCACCACTTCCTATGCTTACATTAGCTGTTTAAACAATACCAAAACTCTCCATACAGTACAAGCCATAGTAATCAAAGAATTCAAGAAGGTTTGAGCATAAAATCCTTATTTAGTATCTATCTATTTATCTAATGTGGGGATATTGGATGGGTAAGCACTAGATAGGGATTTTATGCCTATTGATTACTATGGCTTGCACTGGGTGGCATTACTGTATAGAGAGTTTGCTAAGATATGGAAGTTATGCTGAAGGTATGCACAAAAGTGGGTAAAGAGATGATGATTAAATTTAACGAAGAAAAATAAAAAGTAATGATAATAAATGCTGGGGAAAGAGAAAAGAAAGAATTATTATTGGGGGATATAAAGTTAAATGTGGACAATAGTTATAACTATTTGGGAATTATCTTAAGTAATCAGAGAAATTGTTTGGATGATTGGGGAAAAAAAATGATAAATGAAGCAAATAAAAGAAATGGTCTGATAAAGAAATTAACAGTGTTTCATATAATAAATATGATGTTGCTAGAATTGTATGGAAGGGAGTAGCAGTAGCAAAGTTAACTTATGGTAATGATGCATTATGTATTAGTAGAGGGGTGTTAGATTATTTAGAAAAAAATACAAAGAGAAGCAGGAAGACATGCATTAAATGCAGATGTGTGGATGGAAAAGGAGGCAATTGAAGGAGAAATGAGATGGTCAAGTTATAAGAGATGCAAAAAGTAAAATGAAAATGTTCAATAGATTGCAATTTATGGATAATAAGAGAATAGCCAAAATAATATTTAATTGGGTTGTGAATAAAGGACAGGCAACAAAATGGGTGGGAAACATAGTATGGTATGCAGAAGATTTGGATAAAAACTTTGTCTATATACTCATACAAAAGATGGGATGATTGTGTTAGGAGATTTGTTGAGTGTTATAGTGCCAAGGAATGGGATAAAAGAATAGATGCATTAATAAAAAAAATAGGGAGTTGGAGAAATGGAAAATTATTATGGAGAATAAAAAGAGTTTAAATATTTATAGAAGTAAACAGCATATTGGGTACGAATTAATTTATGATAATAGCAAGGAAAGTAGTTTTCTGTTTAAGGCTCGAACAGGATTTTTAGCAATAAGGGTATTAATATATGCATAAATGGAAAAATATGGGTGATTTAGTCTGCAAGTTGTGTAAGAAAGGCATAGAAAATATTAGGCATCTGTTAATTGAATGTAAATGCTTGCAAACAGAAAGGATACAAATAATGAAGTTGTGAAAGAATAAATATAAATAAAGTGATTATACAGAAAGTGGGTTCTTGGTTTTTATGCTGGATTTGGATAAGAGGGGTTTAGATTTAAAGACCATTAACTGGACAAAGATAATATTGTGAATATGGATGGAGCAGGATAGAGAAGAATATGGAAAAAACTTAGAGTAGGGAATGAGAAGGTAAGGTGGCTAACAGGTTTCTCTGGGCATAGTGACTGAGAGATTTATTGACTCCGAGAAAGGAGAAGCCATAGTGCATCGCATCGCATTACTGTTTTAATTCCTAAATCTGTTGTTTTTTTATCTTTTTTCTTTTTTTTTGAAATTCTAATGAATTTTCTGGTTTGATCTGAGAAATTCGTTTTGGTAAAATTTATTTTCAGAATACTAACTGGTTAATTCTACTATTTTAGAGCTTAAATAGTGACTTGGCAGGAGAGGTTGTCTAGTATGTCAATGTGGCCTGTCTCTCATTATTATCAACAAAGGATAAAATATTTCTTTATTCACAAAATTCTTTTGTTTAAATATTTTCACGTATCATTTCTAAAATGTAAATATTTGAAATACAGGCATTTTTCATATACCTGAAGCTTAATTGTAAATATAGGGAATTTGAACTCAGACTTTCAAGCATCCTTCAACTATCCACATTTCTAAAATGACAACGGAAGTTTTTGTTTGTACAGTATAGGTTTTCTCACAAATACGAATACAGTGTTTTATATATTTTCATCTTTAAAAATGGGTTGTCAAAAAGTATACAGACGTCTTGCATTGGTGGTCGAGAGGTCAGCGCGACTGCCTTGCATTTGCAGGCAGTTGCCCGGGTTGCGGGTTCGCGTCCCGGCCGATACTACGACACATAAAAAAATAAAAAAAGTATACAGACAACATAATAGTAATTTTTATTAGTTTTTGCTTTAGGCTAGAGATTATTCATTTAATTAATAATATTATTTCTGTAGTATCTATACAAGTAGCGTTCGTTTTTTATTCTTAGCCTGGAATAAGTAAACAAGCGGATGAAGAAACATATAGTATTAATCTCTCTCTCTACTTTTATTATAGTTATTCGACATTTTTTTTAAAAAGAATATGTTTAAAAATTAGAAAGAATGTAAAATTTCAAATTGCAGTATTTTGCAAAGCCTTGCTGGAATTTTAAAAAAAAAGGTTAAATTCTACATTTTAATTTAAATTCTAAGTATTATTTATAAAATATATATATGTGATGTGATGTATTATGGCTTCTCCTTAAACGAAGTCAAGAATATCTCAGCAATTATGCCCAGATAAACCTGTTAGCCACTTTATTTTCCATTCCCCACTCTACATTTTCCCATATTCTGCTCCATCCCACTTCCACAACATAATCTTTGTCAACTCTATAATCTTTATATCTAAATCCCCTTTCTTTTCCCAAACCCAGCATAAAAACCAATAATTCACTTTCTGTATAATAACTTTTTTCATATTTATTCTTCCATAAATTCATTATATGTACCCTTTCTGTTTTCAAGCATTTACATTCAATTAACAAATGCCTAATATTTTCTATTCCTTCCTAACATAATTTACAAAATAAATCACCCATATTTTTCCATTTATATGTATATTCTCTTGTAGCTAAAGATCCCGTTCGAGCCTTAAACAATAAACTACTTTCCTTACTATTATCATATATTAATTAACACCTAATATTCTGTTTATTTCTATATATATATATATTTAAACTCTTTTTACTCTCCATACTATTTTTCCATCTCTCTAATTCCCTATTCTTTATTAATAAATCTATTCTTTTATCCCATTCCTTACTACTATACACTCAACAATCCTCTTAACACAATCATCCCATCTTTTATACAAATACAGTATAATTAGAAAATTAGCGCCACTCTGAGACGCTCTGATAAACTATTTTTAAATTTTGTATACAGTTTTCGCTATTTTCTCATGATTTTTCACTTAAAAGATAAAAACAACCCAGCTTAATTTCTAGAATTTATAAGAACATTTTTCCTCAAGCAAACTGTAAGATGGTTATTAATTTTTTGATGCAAATTACTACAATTATTATTATTATTTTTTAAAAAGTATGAGTCATAAGAAGTTCGAGCACCAGAAAGGGGACTACCGATCCCAAGCTCTACCAACTATACCCATGTCTATTTATTTTATTTGACTTATTCGGAATAAGAAAAAAAATTTTTTGCCTTGTACATTATAACTCTAAGATGTCGTTCTATTTCTGACATGAATGGGAAGAGGTGGTAGATAGTTGTTGCGGAATATCTTGCTTAACTCAGGTGCCCAATCAATAATTTTATGATGGATATATATATCTAAATTAGATGTAGATTAATATGCTATCGTGAAATGTTTACTTAATTTATCTTAAAATATACCTTGTATGTATTAATATAATTTTAATTATTCTTATTTGGGTTAAACTTGGATTAAGACCTTGCAAGTGTTAAAATTATTCAGATTAAATGCAGTTTCGATGCAATAAAAAAATCTTTACATTATTATCATATATGAAGTTTGTTAAATTATATGCAAGAAATTTACACATACATATGTGGTATGTAAGTATGCTGCTACACTCTGGAGTATATAATGTTTCAAATAAATTACATTTCCAGATTTTGGTTGAACTTAATGCATTTTCAGTGCTGAGCACTATAATCATAGTTATTAAACCTTCAAACATCACACGATCACCATTCTTTATGCTTACACACGCAAAACTTTCCACATAGTAGCGCCATTCAGTGCAATCCAGAGTAATCAATGGATGCAGGAAAGTAGTTAGCTAAAAACAGTAAAAGGTAGTTGTTGGAGGGTTGCATTAGTTCCCAAGATCTAGATGCGGTGCTCTCAGATCCAAGACTCCTCACTGATGAAAGTCACAAGTCTGGGGATATTGGGCAAGTGGGCACTTGATAGGGATTTTATGCAAAAACCTTCCTGTATCCATTGATTATTCTGCCTTGCACTGAGTGGCATTACTGTATGGAAAGTTTTGCATCTGTGAATCATAGCTATTCTTATTGAGTTCTTGAGTCAGCTCTATAACAATTGTTATTATTATGCAAACCGTCCCAACTAAAAAGTCCAATAATTTGATAATTGGATGCTATTAGCTCTTTTGTTAATGATGTAACATGGGCATAAACATACAAATTTTAAAATCCTGGAAAATAATGAGTCATTTATTAGTTTATTCATATGGCATGATGATACAAGATAGAAGAGTTTTTATTGTGGTAAAAAAATATTAGGTATTTGAAGTGAGACTAAAACAAGAACATATATCAATACTTCTATATTGTTTTTTATTTTTACGATAGTAGTTTTTGAAACACTTTATAGTCTCTTCATGAAGTGGGAATCAAGATGCAATATGAATTTGTTGATAGAATTTTTGATTTAAAAAAGCAAAAATAAAGACAACTTCTTGGCTTGTATTTTTCTAGTATGGTGATGATAATCCTGTTTTGTTAGTCCAATGATCCATGGAACATTCTTAAGATTCTGAGTGCAACTTTTAAAGTATTTGTTTTATTTATTAATTTAATGTTTAAAAAATTCAGGTACTTTGCCAATGCTTACCTTCTCGTATACTCAATTTCTTTTGTAATCTTTAATATTTATAATGGCATCGTAAACTTTAAATGAGTTCTTTACACCATTAAGATCTAACTTTTATGTCCATGTTCTACATCCAAAGAATAATATACGAGCTTCTTCTGGAATCTTCAATATTTATAATGGCATCATAAACTTTAAATGAGTTCTTTACACCATTAAGATCTAACTTTTATGTCCATGTTCTACATCCAAAGAATAATATACGAGCTTTATTATCATATTAGAGCTGATTTCTGTGGTTTAGAGTAGTGATAGAATGCCAGACTCCAGAGATAAAGGTGTATGATCCAATAACTACTGATATTCAAATGTTACCCTTTCCCCCAAATAGTTAATCAATTACTTTTTTTGTAGTGGAACTAATATAAGATTTTCAATTAGTTTGGAGCAAATGACGTCTAAATGTTAATGTCAGTCAAACTGTGTGATCCGGAACCACATCTATTATTTTTATTTGAAAACAAAAGTATATATTTATTAAATTATTAAATGAAATATGGTTTAATGGTAATTTGTGTAATAATAATGATATATAAAGGGCAAAATGTATATTTGTATACTAATATACCTTTTATATGAGATTAAATGGAGGCAAACAATTTCTGAGAGTTAAAAATGATTGTTGCTTATATCTGTAAATTATTAATAAAGAAAAGGGCAGTCCTTCCTTCTCTTTAGCTTAGATAACATTGCTGTAAATAAAATCTAAGCCAATGAGTAGGATGGATTACTCTTTTTTTTCATCATATTTATTAATACATAACTGACAGCCAATCAGATGTCAAGGATAGCTGTCTAAAATAACATCCAAACCTAAACACACAACAAAGATTTTAAGAGAAAAGGGCGGCCACCCATCTCAAATTAAAGTATTATTTACATACTTTACTGCTTATGTATTCTAAAAACTACTTCGTAGTAAATCATAGGATTTCGCATTGTATGTTTATGATTTACACTCAGTGAGTTAATTAGGAAGATATTTAAAGCATCAAGCTTTCAAACCTAAATGCTTACGACTTGCTTAGATATATAGAAAGAAAAGTTGAGAGAAGGGTGGCTGCTCTTTTCTCGTAAAATTTTTGTGGTGTGTTTAGGTTTGGATGTTATTTTAGACAGCTATCCTTGACATCTGATTGGCTGTCAGTTATGTATTGTAACGAACACTAGAGATTTGGCAGTATCTCGATTTATTTCAATTTTCAACTATCAGCGCGTCACAAATTAAAATATTATTTACATATTTATTAATGTATGAGCATAATCATTCTTACTTCCCAGAAGTTGCCTGTTTCAATTTAATTTACGTATTTAAGGCTAAACATATTTAATATATTTATAAGACAAATTTTATGTTGATATTTTAAAGTCTTTAAAAAGTGAGAATATTTCTTCAACTTTTAAAACTTAATTATATATTCATCGTGAATTATGCCATATTTAAAATCCGGCTTATAAAGAAATTTAATGTCAATAAATGTTCACTTAAATAAAATCTATGCTGGAAAGATAGATTACCTTTTTTTTTCTTTTTCATTTATTGACTGATAGCACAATCATTATTAATTCCCGGAAGTTGTTCTCCACTTCTGCTTAATTTACATATTGTAACAGTCAGAATCGTCTATCTCGCTAACACACTGCAGAATTCAAACCCCAGACACGAAACTGAACATTCTAGGAGGGGTTGCCTTCTAGATATACTAAGTTCGAATCTAAAGTCCAAATTTCACAGCGCCATCTACGTAATAACGCATCTGATGCCACTACTAGTATAACCTTTGACCGGTGCCTGGTGGTCAGGGAGAAACAAAAGACTCTATACTAAAAGAAGCTTGGGTGGCTAATTAACATCTATGGATTTACAAAAGAAATGCAGGAAATATATATATAGACCGAGACAGTGATAGGAATCAAATAAAATAAGAGATCAAATTTAGTTTTAAATAATTTCACAAAATTTATTTATATAAAATATATATATAACGCCACTGTCTGCTTATATGAGACAGGGACGCATATTAAATAATTGTTGGCATTATGTTCCAATAAATAAAAAAAAAAGGTTTTAAAGCAAAGTGATATATTCTATTCCTCGGGTTAATAGCATTACAATAATGTGCTTGAAGAGATAGGAACATGTGCGAGGTGCTTTGAGTAATTATACAAATTTAAGAAAATATTTGAAATTAAGTGAAATATTTATTGATTTCGAGAATAGCATGGATAAAAGCTTACTAAGCAACAAAGTGGGAATGTGATCAAAGCATTTATTTGAGAATAATAATAACAGAGTTGCATTGGGAGGCCAGCATTGCTGATAATGAATTTATTAAAGTTGGAGGGTGTGACATGTTTAAGTCATGGATGCTTTGTAAAATAAATATAAAATAAAATAATAATGGAATATTTGGAATGATTACGGAGAGCATCTTGCCGCCAACCCATAGAAAAGTATTTTATGAACAGCCGAAACTTAACGACTGGGTGACGATTGTGCTTAATTCCCAGGTGTGTCATTTATGGACACACTCTGCCTGGAAACTGCAATAAGCGAAAAGAACGGACTTGACCATGTAAAGAATCCTTGGAAAAGTAAAACAAAGCGGTCTCAACAACCAATTCACTTACCAGCAATACGAGACTAGTGTATATAAAACATACTGAATGGGTTTTACTTGGATTAAGAGAAATGCCCAATCAAATTCCCCGAAATTCATTTAAAAGGGTCCGCACATTCTCGACGTCAATGATGAACTTTGTAATTAAAGTAGAACCCGGTAATTAAAATAGGAAAATGCATGCTTGCGGGTTTAAAAAGTAAGTATAGATTTATATACGCAATCATGCATTAGGGGACACATTAAATCATTGACCTCGCACATTCTCTCATATTAGATTAAAATCAATAACATGTAGATTTTAAACTATGTGATTATATTATATATTAAAGAATAGAATCACCCTCGAATGAGTGATTTGCATGATAATAAAATTGAAAAATTATCTAGAAATTTAAAATATGCCTTCATCGCGGCGTCTTATTTTCATCAAAGGGAATAATTCACTCGGTCAAAGACGATTCTGACACATTATCATAATAAAATAACAGAAAGCTTAATCAATAGAAAGTAGTAACCCAAGGATAGAGAGCAAAATGTTGAGTATATTTAAACACGTTAAAGAAATACATAATGAAGTTATGTGAAATATCAGAAAACAATTTAAAATAGCTATAGCTTGTTAGTTATCACAAGAGCTCTTGGGTTAATTTAGGGTTACCTCTGGAGAAGCATTTTAGGTAGATTAATGGTCAGCAGGTTTTTATATAATTTAACAGCAAAATCTGGAAATGTTCATATTTTTGGCAGCGGCAGCAGTTCCGGGGTTCCTTATGTGATAGCTTCCGATGGTCTGGAGCAGCGGCCGGCTATTCTGAGAGGACATAGCCATCTTGATGCCTCTACTCTGTCATGTCAAGGTTAGCAAATTATTAGAATAGAACTCAGAATGATTTCTCTTAGAAACATTAGAATACAAACTGGAGAACAAAAGAAAACCCTTCTTTTTATAGTAGACTTTAACAATAGAACTGCCCTGGAGCATTACAAAAATATATCGGACTTATCAGCTGTAATCAAATCATCCGAATGTCTAAAGGAATTCAACATTAATTAATTTCTTTTGTTAATTTCCCTGTCGACATTCGAATTACAAACTAGATTTAATTAAAAATTACTTTTATTAATTAAAGAAAACCTTAAGTGGACATCTGCTGTTTTTAGATAAACTTATAGAACATTAACTAATTAAACTACTGTCCCTCATTTATTTTAACAGAAATATTTGGAATGACTTTTATTAAATTAAACGAAAATTATTTTACTTTTAAATTGCAATATTTGAATCTATTCACTAAACGAATATTTACTAAATGAGTTTTATTTTAAATCAAAATATATTACGATGGTAATATATTTGTAAATAGATTTAAACAAAATAACTTTAACAATTTATAATTTTGATATGTTTTAAAATGCATATCATAGTGTGTGTGCAACTATGACCTATATAACCTACTTTTAAATAAATCTAAATTATGTGAACAAATACATAATCTATAATCTTTTATTTATTTGGGAATGAGTTATATATATAATACGAGCATTGTACTCGTGGTTTAAAATTATGTGGGATTTTCGGTATATAAGCATATTGCAGACACACTACGATAGATTGGGGTTCAAACTAAGGTATGAGGGTAGGAAATAGGTGAGAAAAGGTGAAACGAAGATCTGCAAAAAAGACCTTACTGTTTCAATATATTTATAACATTTGTCTAAATTGCATGTTGTTATTAAATTAGTAATAATTGAAAGGTTGCTAGTCCCTCACATGCACTACAGTTGTTTCTCAGACAGCCAGTCAGATTTTTAAACAGCTGTCTTTTAAGAATGATCAGGCTTTTGACACATGACAGAGATTTTGATAAGAAAAGAGAAGGTTGGTATCATCCTTTTCTTACCAAAATCTCTGCCGTGTGTCAAAAGCCTGATCATTCTTAAAAACAGCTGTTTAAAAATCTGATTGGCTATCTGAGAAACAACTGTAGCACATGTGAGGGACTAGCAACCTGTCAATTATATATTTATACTTTATTATGCAGAAGGAAAGTAACTTCCTATCATGTGTTGTTTTCATAATTTCTATAAATCTCTGTGCATTCACCTTTCAATTATAGATTTTTCAGCATTTTTAATAGTAGATATATATTTTTATTTAATAAGTGTAATAATGCTCAAGACTAAATGTGTTTATAAGTAACCATTAGAATCCAGTCAACACTTACACAATCCCAATAAAGATAACAATCAACAACTTCAAACTGTTGTCAAGGCAATCTCCTTACACTTATTATTTAAGTAATACTTTGGATGCAATTTGGAAAATTATAATTGCAATTTGTAAGGGATTCCACCTTTATTGTTAAAAGGAGGTTGCCTTGACAACAGTTTGAGATTGTTGATTGTTATCTGTATTGGGAATGTCTAAGTGTGGACTGATTTCTAATGGTTGTTTGTATATTTAGTATTTAAAATGTTAAGAGAGATATTAATTGATTCTTCTGCTGAGCATTACAATAATATTTTTATTCTTTAGTTTTGACCTTCAGGATCATTTACTGGATATCATACAGGAAGAATTTCTCAAACTTGTTGGCATAGCTTCAGATGTTATATCTTCCAAATCTCTATCTACATCAATTTTTTCTAGAATTTCCAAAATTGCTGACAAACTTGAAAACAGTGATAATCGACTCAGAAATTGGGTTGAAATTGCAGAAGATGTCATAGAACTGTATAAGATAATTCAAAAAGAAATAAGTAAGTTGGTTGTTAATTATAACTAAACATAAGAGTACATAGAAAATTGGTTGTCATATATAAATCACATGATCCCAACCACTGTTTAAAATAATGCCATAGACCATCAACAAGTCAGCAATCAGGTTTCATTAATTGTCCAAGGGTTGCCTTGACAACAGATTTAGTTTAATTAAACATCAACTGGAATCATTTGAATTATATATATTATTTTTATGCAAAAAAGGCTCATCTTACCACCAAAACAGACTACCTCTCAAAGCTTTTATATTTCATTTCATTTGTTTATGTTAATAAAAAAAAAGGTTAAAAAACATGATTTTGGGATTTACTTTTTTTTACAACAAAAAACACAGCAAAATAATTAAAATCAATGGCCTGGGAATGTTCATATATTATAGTTTTGGCATGATAATGGCGCCATCGAGCGGTGTCTTTGTCCAGCAAACTACTAGCATAAATTTTTTGCATTTATTCTTTCCAATCCTTTTATATTACTAATTTTGGCTCTCTACTATGCAATCGATGACAAAAGGTAATCCAGCTGAAATATTAGCCCATTGCTAGTATTAACAAGAAAATGTTTACATGTATAATTTAAAAATATATGTTCATGTCTTTTACCTACAAAAATCTTTTATTTTGATATACATATTTTAATATGACATTAATTTACCTTACATTATCTATAGAAATGTTATGATCTTTCAAGTAACAATATTCAATAGAAAAATTAGCCGATCATAATCATTTGAAAGATCTAAAATTACTATAGATGGTACAAGTTACATTAATATTATTTAAATTTCCTAGATTTAGAGGGTGTTTAATTGGTTATTTGTAAATAAAAACATAGAAACACACCCTTGTATATGACTTTATACATTTTAAGTCAAACAATATAATTTGATAATTAACTTTATGCCATTTTCGTTCTTCCCACATACATACTTTATATCTTTTTATATACTCTTTGGTACTTGTGTATTTTTTGGTCAACTTAAGGGTGAAAGGTTGTTTTTTTTTTCATTTATCCATTTTCGGAACCTACAATAAATCTTTAAAATAAAATGACTGAACAGAACTGAGGTATTTAATATTTCCAGTTGTATTTGTTTTCTATTACTACTATTCTTAAAAAGGACAATTTTGTGCCAAAATTCTTTACAATATTTCCACTTTATTTCTTAATATTTTTTTTCTACTAACTGAATTTTTAAAAAAAGTAACAAACATAAATAAAAAACATACATAAACAAAACCTTTTTTTGGCAATCAATAATTATTCATACTGCGCATTAACACAGTCTTTTCGGGAAGACAGGGTTCCATATCTTTGGAAAAATTCACTGCATGCTGTTTCCTTTAAGGAAGATCCCAAATCGTCAGCATTTTTGGCAAAATTATATTTCAAAAAAGAAAGTTGCCGACTTTAAATAAACTATAAAAATTGTTCAAGTGTGTTGGTATTTACACGCGAGAAAGATTTAATCTTTATTTTATGCACGAATGTTCAAACAATGTCTTTTTTTTGAATATAGAGAAACTCTCAAACCTCGACACAAGCTATCGACTTTATATAGATTAGAGTGGTCATTTTATCTTTAATCTAAATTCTCACTTATATAGATCCATTTGAAGCATCTTGATTTGGGAGCATGAAGCTGTTAATCTCTTCACTTTTTAATCCACTATTTTCTTTACAAATTAACCTTCATGAAATCTTGCGATTTACGAGTTAATATTATGATCTTTATAGCTTCAAGCTACCAAATCAAGATGCTTCAAATTGGCATATCTAAGTGGGAATTTAGGTTCAAGATATAGGATTCTGATCAGCTTTGTGTTTGAATAGACTAAAAAATAATTCAAAGAATAGTGTGGAAGAAATGAATCGATATAAAGTAATTTATTCAATTGCCTGCAAAGAAATTGGTTGTAATGCTATTTATTACAATGAAACGAAGGCTAATGTATTAACATAATTGCAAACGCATATTTATCAATATAAAAAATTTCAAAGTGATTCACAAATTAATTCTGTTTTTTCAAATCATGAAAGTTGTTGTGGACATGAGTTTTATCCTCAAAATATCAGTACCGTGTGCAATGAATCAAACAATAAAAAGAGGATGTTGAATTTGTTTATTGCGAAGTCTAAAAACATTAACAATCAGTGTAACAATAGTTTTCCACTGAGCATGCTCTGAAATATTAACCATTCAGTTCCAATATGTTACCATGATTCAGGCACATGGTACTGAAAGCACTTGGCAAAATAGAATCAGTGGTTAATATTTTTTGAAATTTTCCTACTCTATTTATCACAGTTTATATGTGATTAAAACAGGCAAAAACTCACTATACGTATTGCCACACAGCTAGTTTCTGGCTTTTGTCAGTGAGAAGCCTTGGATCTGGGAGCACTGCACAATACGTATAGTGATGAAGGCCACAAGCCAGAAACTAGTCTGGGGATATTGGATGAGTAGGCACTAGATGGGCATTTTATGCACAAGCCTTCTGGCATCCATTGATTACTCTAGCTTGCTGTGTGGCAATTCGTATAGTGAGTTTTTGCCTGGTTTAATAACAGTTATAAGCAAGCATAAGAAATGGTGATCGTGTGAAGTTTATATGTGAAGAATAATTTTCATTATCTGACAGAGTTTTTGTGGTATTAAGTTTTACTAATATAATGTCAACCATGGCATTTAATATTTAATTTAACAATTAATAATTCATTATTAATATCAAAATGACAAAATAAAGCATAATTTTCAGTTTGTTTGTTTTTCTATATTAGTTTTAATAAAGCAGTATATTCTACGGCCCCAAAACCTTTTTTCGGGACATAGGGATTTAAGCTCCAAATTGATACAATCCTGGAAAACTGGGATGTCTGACAATCCTAATTGCAATATATATATATAATGATTTCTAGTAAAAAAAAATATCAATTCTTTACTGGAATAAGAAACTTCCTAAGATGCACTTTATGTCAAGGACAGTTTAAGTCATGGACACGAGAATTAAAGATCCAGCCCAACCCAATCATTCCAATACTCATTATGACTTCTAGAATGATTGGTCATTCATGATACTTTCTTATTAAAGTAGTCTTTTTTTCTTATTAAAAACAGTCACGAATAATAATAATAGAAAATCAAGATGGCCGAGTGAAAAAATGTTTTCATCAGTTCAGTAACTTGATAAATGTTAGCATTTTTAAAATGCTCTTTACAATTACATAGTGCAGTGAAAGTTTTAGTCATTAAAAGTTACTATATAGTAATGCTTAATACTCTAGATCAGGGGTGTCCAACAAGTCGATCGTGTTCCACCGGTCGATCGCAAAGTCATTTTTGGTCGATAGCGAGGCCAATCTGGCAAGAGCTGTCGTGTAACGAGTGAAACAAATTAAGTCAAGATTTTCAATTTTTTTTTGTTATTTTTGTTCTAAATTTTTTTTTCAATTCTAGATAGGTGAAGTCCACAAGCCGTATCATTACTGAAAATAATATTTTTAATCTTGATTTAATGTAGTTAATTTGAATTAATAAATATTGTTAATAATTACTCATGTTGCTTTAATGCCCCCGACAAGAGTTTTTTGGCCCGTTAAATAATTGTCATTTTTACTAGGTAGATATATAAAAATAGTATGCATTTCACATCTCCTTCCACTTAGATTACGCCTATGACAACAAGTCGGCCGCAACACATTTTAAAAATAAAAAGTAGATCTTATGAACACAAAAGTTGGCCACCCCTGCTCTAGATGATATAATTGTAGTGTGAATGAAAGTTTTTAACGAATAGCAAATGCGTCAGCTAAGAGCCTTGCTGAATTTCAATTATTATTTTTTTTAATAATTTCATATTATAGATAAATTGGCAACTTTGGGAAATTCTTGTGATAAGACTCCCTCGTGACAAAATCAAAACTACAGTTAACAGAAAACTCAAACACATAAAAAAATATCTAACATATATACCCGCATATAAATATATTCACATATACATCCACATATACATTTATCATACATGTCCAATCACGACAGAAATACAAAATGTGGAATTGTAAAATCATTAAAATATCACGAGAATCATTTCTTAAGCTTACTCAAGCTGTTAAAGCAGTAGAAAACGATCTATACATGAATGCCATCCAGTGTAAGCCATAGCAATCAATGGATGCTATATTTGTGCATACAATCCGTATCTAGTGCCTTCCCATCCAATATACCCAGACTAGTTCTATTCAGTGACTCTCATCAATGAGAAGCTTGGATTTGAGAGTACTGCACCTAGATCATAGAATCTAATGCAGCCCTGTATCAGTTACCATTTACTTATTTAGTTACCTATAAAGCTATGAGTCCAAGATGAACGCGTAATAATATTTTCAATCCAAGCTCATTCACTTGTATAGTCATGCGGATCTGAACCCAGTTCAGTATCTATATATTTTGGTCTCTTTGGTTTTTTTAAAAACCATAATCTCCATCGCCTTATGGGAAATATTGCTGTAAAACTACTAAAACATCACATGATCGCTTTCCTATGCTAACTCAAGGTGTTAAAACAGTAGCAACTTCCCATACAGTAGTGCCCCCCCCCCGACCTATGTAAATATACAAGCAAATGAGCTTGGAGTGAAATCATCATTATATTTTCATCTTGAGCTTATAGTTAACTAAAGAAAGAAAATATGGCTGCTTGATAGTTGCATTACATCCTAAGATGTACATGTAGTGCTCATATCCAAGATTTCTCACTGATGAAAGCCACAAACTAGAAACTAGTCCGGGGATATTGGATGAGTAGGCACTAGGCAGGGATTTTATGCATAAACATTCTTGCATTCATTGAGTATTAAGGTTTGCACTCGGTGGCGCTACTGTATGGAGAGTTTGCTAGTGTTTTAATGTGGAGTGATACTATCACTGTAGAAGAGATCAAAAAGAAATTTGTTCAGAAACTAATGATTTGGAAAAAGAAAAGACCTTTATAGAACAAACTTTTTTGTGAATGGTTATCCATCAGTTGTCATTAGGAAAACGTTAAATAGACAGAAAAAAGAATCATAAAAGAAAAACAAAAACACAATTATTTTTAAAAAACCTGAATGTGAAATTCTGGAAAACAAAAATTGTATTTACAAATTAGCAAGAGAATGTGGAAGGAAATTTAAAAAGCCCAATTGATGATTAGAAAAGAAAAACTTATATCTAAAGTAGCAGACCGTGCAAATATCAATGAACATAAGAATAAAAATAATAAATGTAATGATCATCATCAACCATTATCAATCCATTGCAGGATGAAGGTCTCTCCAAGTTCAACCCATCTTCTTCCATCTTTAGCTTCTCTTCTCCACATGACCTCTGCACACATTATTTTATCCATCCACCTCACATGTGGTCTCTTTCTGGGTCTATTACAATATCTTGGAATCCAGTTTAAGATTTCAATTGTCCGTCTATTATCATCTCTTCTAGAAATATCTCCAGCTCAACTCCACTTCAGTCTTTTAATTTTTTCAATGAGATCAGTAACACCTGTGTCTCTTACGCATATATTGCATTTTCGATCTCTTCTTGTTATTCCCAACATGCATCTCTCCATACTTCTTTGAGTGGGTCTGAAGTCTCTGTATTGCTCTTCTATTAAGTAATGTAATGGTAATTAACATTATATACAGTTTTTCAATATGCATAAGTACTTTCAGTTAATTACTTAACCATCTTCAACTGCTGTTAAATTCAAAAAACAATATCAATGAACTTATGTTTGGTTGGAAAAAGACCAAAATATTGTACATAGGGTAAAAAGTACAAATAAGAAATGTAAAAAAGCTGCTCAGATAACTATAGCAAATAGCCCCATAATTCAGTCCAGTGTGATAACTGCTGCTGGAAACCACACATTGATCTTGCCCTTAAGAAAAAAAGTGGGAAATCTGGAGAACCCTCATAGATAAGTATATGATTTTTTTATTGATTGTTGCCTTTGACAGAATAGCCTAATTGATTAAAGCATTACCTTAAATTCAATATGGCTCCAGGTTTCATTCCTATGCTAGTTCTGTTACTGATCAGGCCATCAACATCTAAAGAAAAGAGGGAAATAATACCATTTGATATGTTATGTACTAACTAACCTGTGGGCTATTATTAATAGTTGAATGTATTTGAAAGATTTAATAGTAACATGAAAGGCTGAAATTTTTGACTGATGCACCTTAAAAATGCTTATATGACAGCCAATCAGATGTAATAATGACTTCATAAGGCAACTCTCAATTCAAAACACAAGGCATAGATTTTTACGAGAAAAATATGGTTCTCGTAAAATCTCTGCCTTGTGTTTTGAATTGAGAGTTCCCTTGTGTACATCTGATTGGCTGTCATATAAGCATTGTTAAGGCACATCTGTCAAAGGTTTCAGCCTTTCATGTTATTATTATATCATCTTTTTGTGCTTAATAAATTAATATATTTACATTTGAAAGATTTAAATAAAGTTTGAATTTTTCTAAAAATATTTAACAATTAATATTAGATGATGGAAATATTCCAACCTATAATTTCAACTAAAATAAATCACCACCACAAATTTTTAGAACAAACATAAAAGTATTTATGTGTGTTTGTGTGTATGCATATATCTATAACAATATGCATGTTTACATATATATTTGTTTTTTTTTTTAAGATAAATTCGATGAAGAAAATGTTGAAAACAGTATTATTCGAAATGATGTTGAAATAAAGGTATGAAGGTATTATCACCTGCATTTATTTTATACAAATGTGATGAATAATTTTTTTAATTTTCAGAATTTCAAAAGTGGACGTTTGTAATTTACAATTCAATTTAATATATATGAAAGATATAGAAACAACACATAACGATAGCTGAAATCTATATAAAATATTTGAAAAGCCCCATAAAGGTGTTTTTCAGCAACTCTCCCTTTAAATAAATAAAAGCTTGAATTTTGTATCCCATTTATATTCTTCATTTAAATTAGCTTGAATTTTAATATATATATATATAACATCATTGTAGTTTACATTCAATAGATATTCTTTTAAATGGGCTCCAAAATTCAAACTTTTTTAATTTAAAGGGAATTGTCGTTGAAAGAATATAGCTATGGGGCATATATATATAATAAATTAAGTTTGATATCTGTATTCGTTACACAATATATGTAATATACAAATCAATATATATATATCAAAATACAGTAAAATTTACATAAATTATATTATTTTTAATGAATTAAATCAGATTAAGAATATAAAGTGGATCATAACTGATGAGAAATACAATTCCATAAAATTCTTGGATATTCAAGTTACACGTAATGATTACAGTTTGGATTATCTTATGTTAATTAAACCAACTGAAACTACAGGTTTTCCATATGAATCATATGTACCTATATGTCATAAGTTGTCTGGATTGAAATCATTCTTATTTCGAAATGAAAAATTGTGCAAATATTCTAGTGATAAAATAAAAAATGTACATTTATTTGTTAATGACTTGTTGAAAATTGGTTCTTATAAAAATGTTATTACTAATATTATTAAAAAATTTAAAAGGAATCAACAATATAATAAAATTAAAAATAAAAATAATATCAAAATGAAATGGATTTCACTGCCATTTATATCGGATGAGCAAGTCAAGTTTATTAGGAGAATTTATAATGGTTTGTGTCATATTGCTTTTTTCTCAACAAATAATATAAATAGATAATTTAATAACTCTAAAATTCAAAATTCAATGTTTAATCAAAATTCTATTATATATAGATTGATATGTGGATGTGGCTTACAATACATTGGTGAATCTAAATGTACATTTGAGAAGAGAATAAAAGAGCATATGCTTTTGTATAATAGAATTCAAAAAGAGCAACAATCTGGAATAGATGTAAATAAACCTTCATCATCTGTTATATTTGATCATAATAAATCTTGTCAATATGGATTAAATTTGATTATAAAAATATGAAAATTATTCAAATTGAATGTTATCATAATAAACATAAAATAAAAGAGGCTATGTTGATTTCAAGAAATCGTCAAATGTTAATGAATAGCCAGTCATCAAATATTAAGATAAAAGAATTGTGGGAAATCTGAATTGAACTATGTGTATTGTTAAAGGTTGTCTCGTTTTGATTATTCAATGTTATATAGTTGATAAAGACTACAAAATGTATAGTCGAAAGTACTTCTAAAAATAATATAATTTATGTAAATTTTACTGTATTTTGATATATATATATTGATTTGTATATTATATATATATATATATACCATCAAGTGATATAAATATAATAAACAAAATACACTAGAATAATGTTTTCCTGAAGATATGATGATGGTGCTCTAGTTTTAATTTATACTGGACTATTTCCATCATCTAATATACATATTGAATGTCTTTAGAGAACTTTAACTTTATTTAAATATTCCAAATACATTCAACTGTTAGTAATAGCACATCAAACAGGTTAATATATGCACAACGTTTTTGAGGGGTATTACTCTCCCCTCTTCTTCAGGTGTTGCTGGCTTGACCAGTGACAGTACTAGCAGGAGATTCAAACTTAGACCTTTAGATTCTTGAGTATTGAATTTTTAAGGTAATGCTCTAACCATCTGATCCATCCTGTCAAAGGCAACAGTCTGTAGAAATTTCATATACTTATCTATGAGGTTCCTCCCGGTTTCTCCATTTTTTCCTAAGAGCAAAGTTGATTAGTGGTTCCCATATATTATATATAGTCATACACAAGAATCTAAGGGTCTAGGTTCGAAT
Source organism: Epiperipatus broadwayi (assembly GCA_028023455.1). Taxonomy (NCBI): domain Eukaryota; kingdom Metazoa; phylum Onychophora; class Udeonychophora; order Euonychophora; family Peripatidae; genus Epiperipatus; species Epiperipatus broadwayi. The sequence goes on from JAQFVV010013737.1 coordinate 59,466, forward strand.
TCCATGCTAGTACTGCCACTGGTCAGGCCGCAACACCTGAAGAAGAGGGGAAAATAATATCTCTCAAAACATTGTGCATATACTAACCTATTTGATGTGCTATTACTAACAGATGAATGTATTTGAAATATTTAAATTTTTCTAAAGACATTCAATACACATATTAGATGATGGAAATAGTCCAATATAAAAATGACACTAGAATAACTCTACAAAATTAAAAATGCCTATATAAAATTAGAAAATAATTTCTTTGCTAAAATGAGCATCACATGATCACCATCTCTTATACTAGCACATAATTGTTTATAAACAAGGCAAAACTCTCCATACAGTAGTGCCACCCTATACCAACCAGAGTAATCAATGGATGCCAGAAGGCTTGTGTATAAGATCCCTATCTAATGCCTACGCATCCAATATCTCCAGACTAGTTTCTGGCTTGTGGCCTTCATCAGTGAAGAGCTTTGGATCTGAGAGCACTACACCTAGATATTAGGATCTAATGCAACCCTCTAGCAACCACCTTTTATCTCTACTCAACTATAAAACTATGAGAATGAAAACACAAAAATATTTTCGATCTAAGCTCAATAGCTTATATAGTCATATGGGTCTGAACTCAGTTCAGCACCCATACATTTTGGTGTCTTTGGCTCTTTAACAACCATAGCCACCACTATCCTATTAGGCAGGGTTGGTGTTAAACCATTAAGCATCACATGATCGTCAACTCTTGTACTACCACATAATTGTTTATAAACAAAGCAAAAACTCTCCATACAGTAGTGCCACCCTGTACCAAACAGCGTAATCAATGGATGCCAGAAGGCTTGTGCATAAAATCTGTATCTAATGCCTACCCATCCAATACCCCCACACTAGTTTCTGGCTTGTAGCCTTCGTCAGTGAGGAGCTTTTGGCCAGAAACTAGTCTGGGGATATTGGATGAGTAGGCATTAGATAGGGATTTTATGCACAAGCCTTCTGGCATCCATTGATTACTCTGGTTGGCACAAGGTCGCACTACTGTATGGACAGTTTTGCCTTGCTAAAATGAGATTTCAATATTAATGTTGTATTGCTACTCAAGATAGCGGAAGAAGCTGTAAGATGGCTATAGCAAGAAAATTATTTTTTAATTTTATATAGACATTTTTAATTTTGTATAGTTATTCTAGTATATTTTGTTTTTACATAAATAAATTACAATCTAACCAACTAAGCTGTAGTTGATTAGAATAACCAAGCTGGTTACATCATCATTTTAAATTCAATTTTCACATATCTAAAAATCCAGGTTTGATTCCCATGCTGGCTGGTACTGTCAGTGAACAGACTAGCAACACCTGAAGTAGTGGGGAGAATACCACTTGAAACATTGCGTTATATTGTAATTTACATGCTATTATTAAGAGTTGAAAAGTTTAAACAAAGTTTGAATTTTTCTTAGAATATTTAACAATTAATATTAGATAATAAAAATAGTCCAAAGTATAATTACAACTAAAATACCTATCTTTACAAACTTTCAGGCAAATGTTTTCATACAGTGCAGTTTTCTATTTAAGTAAATATTATTATCTTAAGTATATTTTTTGAACAAGTATAAGTAATCTTTTTTTTATTGGTTAATTTATTGACTAATCACAATGCTGCATCAATGAGAGTGCGAAGCTATTAAATAATTTTGTTGTATTTATATTATTGTAAAGATTACTTTTTTTTCTCTTATTATTACACGTAAGAGAGGAAAGAAAAAACAGATGTGTCTAACGTATCAGCCCATGCACGTACCAATGAACTAAGTTCTGTTGAGAAGATACAATAGTATTGGGCTGAGAAGAAAAATTTGAAGAATAAAAGTTAAAGAGGCATCTGAAGTAACATCATAAGTCAATTTAGTGTGAAATTCACAATGCTTGGAAATCACTCATTAATCTTGTTTTAAAGAATGGAGAAATCAGAGAGAATATCATAGATTAAATTTCTACTGGCTGTTGCTTTGACAGAATAGCTTATTTGATTAGAGTGGCACTTTAAATTCAGTATTCATGAATTAAGACATTAGCGGTTTAATTTCTGTACTAGTTGCCAATAGACGATCCTGGAATACTTGGGGGAAAAAAGGTAGAAACTTGAAATTCTATATTTTCTAGACTAACCTGTATTATAGTTGAATGTATTTAGAAAAGTATAAAATTTTGAATTTTTCTAAAAACATTTGACGATCAATTCGACCAAGGCTATCCAACTTTAGTAAAAAATACTTTTCCAAGGGTTGCATCCAGAATAATAAACACAGTACATATATATATAATTATTGGAAAGTCCTGCTATTAGTTAGATTTAGCAGACATTTCAAAAATTTCACAAAAAGAAAATGTTTATAAAAGTTTTTAAAACAATATAAAAGATATAAAAATTGTTTATAATATATAATTTTAGTGAAAGCTTTAAAGTAGAATTATAATATCGAATAAGCATTCAATTTAATTTTTTGCTCAAAAGAATTCAAAACCTTTAAGCAGACCATTCAAATCCTCACTGCAGGCCACATGCATAGTCCAAAGTATAATTGTAATTAAAATGGTGTAATCACAAACTTTCACATTTTTTAAAGATAGTCATAATTAATAATAAAAATAATTACATATGTTACTGTAGCAAGTTATGTGACATTAGAGCACAAAAATCGATAGACTGAACTAAACAGCTAAGTTTTTTTTAGTTCCTTCTATTAAAAATCAATTTAATAAACGGTTGGTTTTTAAAGGGTTACATAATAATGCTAAATCCCATGGAGCAGAAATCGTAATTAACATAAAGATTGAATAAAAAAGTTCCCAAATATTTATCAAACTATGTAGCAAATCTATTTCTTCCCCTTCAATTTTGCAAGATAGGTAATTAAACAACTTTCCCAAACTTTTATAATGACAAGGTTATCAAAAAACCTTGGTGTTGAGTAATGGTACTTCATTAATAGCAAATAGCTTCCCAGAAATCTACAAAAATAATGGAATTGTCGCAGAGTAATATTCATTTTCATACATCTAATGGACCAATTCAGTTATTAAAAGAAGAGTTCATGAGAAAACATGGTTAATTTTCTTTCTAAGATAAAATGGGGTAATTTTAGAAATAAATAATTTTAAAATATAGAATTCAGAGATAAAAAAAAAAATATTGGTTAGACTTTGCTCTCTTATCTGTACGATACTTCAATTTTTACATCAACCAACCAAAATTAGATGTGCTGGCTAAAATAATAGTATACTCTCGGCACAGTTGTTTTTGATTGGCTGTTGCTGTAAAAATATCAAAATTGCAGATTTTAATTAAAAACATAATTCCATTTATTATATCACCATATATATATTTTTTATGGAAGATGTATAGTTAAATTATTATGTATGGAAATATGACGTAAATATATTACTAGTCTTGATCAAATGATTGACTTTAATTTAGGTATATCAGGCACTGCCAGGCCATTCGGACTTTTTTTATCATATAGTTAGTTACATGCTCAGAAAGTTGTGTGATGTTCAAGCACCAATTCGAATGTAACAATTCTATTCAACTGTCAAATTATTTTTTTAAAAACTATACTTAGCTGAAAATTAACTAGGAATATTTTGCTCTACAGTCTACTATCTTACTATTATGCTAAATTATAGCGGTGGGCTATTGTTTTATTGTTACTTCTGTAAAAACTGTGTGATGGAAATTCACTACACGTGTTTGTCTTAGTTATCCATTTTCAGGGCCTCAACTATTTGTATTAATTTTCACAAAAATATTTTAACGAACATACGTTATTTATTTAAATTAAACAATATTAAGAAAATGAATTATAAGATACTGTTACCTTTAACAAATATTGCTAAATGGTTTATAAATTCCATATCACAAGATATAATTAGTAATTTTTTTTGCCTTATAATATATTGCGTATGAACGTAAACAAGTTGCAAATAATGTCATTATTTGCCAGCATTTTATTATGTTAGGTGAAATATTATTTTTGATCTTTTACTTTTTTCTTCTTCTGTGCAATTGATTAACATTTAGGGTTTTCCAATGACAGAAGAAATAAAAAGCACAGGGCAATTGCAAGACAACACATCGATTCGTATTTAGCAGAATTTATATTGCGCCGACTGTATAAAGATGATGCATTTATAGTGATGATGCGCGCTATTAAGGATTTCTTCCCGCCAATATGAAGAACCCATGTTTGTAACACATTCTTGCTATACTTTCTTTGATTTATTTGTTCTTTAGAATCACATTAAAAAAAAAAACATTAAATATTGACAGCTTGTAGTCATACATATTGTTTGCCAGATCTTTTCTGACGCCCCCGTACATGGATAATTAAAACAAACACAGTTGGCGAACTTCCGGCATCCATCAAAAGTACCGATTTATTCTATACAGTATATTCAAATTATTTTTTTAAAAAAATTATCTATAATGAGCAGAATTTTTTTTTTTGAAGTTGGCAATTTATATTTTTTTTTTTTCTCAAATGTCCTCCATATATTTTTTTAATTAAGTGACAATTTAATATTTACTCATATTCTTGATACGTGATGAGTATGGAATGTTTATTATGAAGTTCTTCTAAGTGCTGTAAATAAATAAAAAACAACGAAATTTGTAATTATATTTATAAAGAATTAGTGACACACACCCCCCTTTAAACAAATAAATAATTAAAAACTTCTTGACGTCTGTATAAATCTTTAAATTAAATTAATTTTTAAAATTGAGCACATTTGTTCGTGTTGTAAATATTTTTTATTTATATATTGTTTTTAATTTCCTATATATTTGCTTTCATGATCTTATTATTGTTACTTTTTTTTATATTAGGCAAAACGACGAAGTTATAACCATTTATCTCCCAGAAGTATTTTTGACTTATTAGGAGATGGATTTGGTTCGTTGAAGCTGTATATTAAATCACTGATTGATGCAGGAATATTTGTCGCTAAACCAACTATAAATAACATGAAAGCCTTTTTGCAACAGGTAAACATTTTACCTCTATATTTGCATTATTGACAGGCTCATTGTATAGTATTATGGTTTTACATCTGCTTGCCAAGATCACGATTTGCAGCAAAATTTGAATATTCTTTTAAATTTCAGTTTATTTTTTTTTTTGGTTTAAGTAATTAGATCATAGCTAATATATTTTTCTTTCACCACCTTTATGCCATCTACTGTAATCTTTAGTAACTAAGAGAAACCAGATGATAATGCTTAATAAATCACTATCTGATGTTGTTCTATCCAATATCTCTAGACTAATTTCTGGATTATGGCTTTTCTCTGGGAGGAGCTTGGATCTGGAAACAGTCCACCTGGACTTTTAGGATTTAATGCATCTTTCCTCTAATAATCATTATTTACCCGTTATAGTATCAAACTATCAATGCAAACTGAAAAACATTGTAGGATTGGATTGTAGATTAGAACGTTTCAAGATTAAAATGAGAGACATATTAAAAAGTATATCATTCCAATTATATTCACAAAAAAAGTTGATGTTCATTTTTTAGAAGTATCTATTACTCGTACTAAATTTCAGTAACTAGTGAAGACTAATATAATATTGTTAATTTGAATCTCCAAAATTGTTACATTACTGAAATGTAGAATTCTCTTAAAGAGTTGGTTATAGATACGTGTAAATTTATTCTTGGATTCACGAAAAAGAATCATGATTAATACTATATATGTCTAGAACTTAAAGAAATAAAGTATTACAATGTTACAAATGTTAAGAAATGTTGATAAACAGTTCCAGATTAGAAAATAATTATTTAAAAAGTTAAGGAATAAAAATAATTAATTATGTTCTAGAACATTCCACTTTCAATGGGAAGCTACAAAAGCTCACAGATAAATGGAATCAAGATCTTATTACACACTCGCATCATAGAAGTGGATCATTGCTGACAGAGGATATCTAATGGCCAGAGTATAAGGGGGACTAGAGAGGATCCAGTGACCTCCACCACTGAAGGTACCAAAGTAGACCTAAGGACTATACAGGCTACATCAGCTTTATTGCAATTTATGTATCTCTTGTGAGGCCATGTATTTTGTAAGTAATATTGATATGTATAATTTGTAAACATATTAAGCATGTTGGTAAAATCTTATTATTAGTAACTTGCTGCAATGAAGTCAGTATTTAATTATAAAACCTTTGTGAATTATATTTATTTCTGTTCGTCAGCCCATCTTTAGCCTGACTGTAGTACTCATGGCGGCTGTACGCAGCAATTAGTTATTTGACAATTATTATTTTATATTACTTTTTTATAAATCTCCTCGTACACTCTAATGCAAATTTTTATATAATTACTCTTTTATTTTGTTAACAGTTTCAATTATCTTGTAGTCTTCATCAGAGTTTTTTATAATTAGAAGAAGGGTATAAAAAGCTCTAGTGAAGACTGCAGGACAGTCAAAACTGTTAGAAAAATAAAGAAGGAATTATGTAAAAATTTGCATTAGAGTGTATATGAGGAGATTTATTAAAAAAGTAATATATATGAAGAAATGCAAAAAAATAAAGGAGAAGATATAAGAATATCTTATTGCTAGTGAATAAAAGAAAAAATGGTGTTTTTTGCTTTGAAGAATAATAAATTCAATGTGGATCTTCATAATAGAGATTTGAATGCAGGAGTTCAATGACAAAAAGGTTTTAAATGATTGGTAGATTAAAACTGCAAAGAAGATACAGATATTAGCTGATCTTTTATTGATGCACTGAAAGCAGCATGGATCTAAAAAACAGTATCACAATCCTATTGAATCCTGCGATGTTAAATAATAAATATTAGGACATTTAACTCGGAAAAGATAAACATCACATTACTACCACCTCTTATGCTTGTGTATAACTGTTGTTAAAACAGGCAAAACTCACTATACGTATTGCCACACACAGCAAACTAGAGTAATCAATGGATGCCCAAAAAAAAGTTTTTATAGTTAAATGGAGATAAAAGGTGATTGCTGGAGGGTTGCATTAGATCCTAAGATCTAGATGCAGTGCTCTCAGATCCAAGGCTCACTGATGAAGGCCACAAGCCAGAAACTAGTCTGGGGATATTGGATGAGTAAGCACTAGATAGGAATTTTATGCACAAGCCTTCTGGCATCCATTGATTACTCTAGCTTGCTGTGTGTGGCAATACGTATAGTGAGTTTTGCCTGTTTTAAAAGATAAACATATATGTATAAATTTTAGCTTTTATTACTGATAAGCAAAAGCTAAAATTTGTAAATATAAACCTACCTTTTCTGGGTGAAATGTTCTAACACTTATTATTTAACATGACAATTGTACAGAAAGGAGATAGTTATCGAATTAAATTTCAGTAGTCTAACTTTTTTTATATGATAACAATGATGTTCTGAATAGGCGAAAGGGGGATTTTGATCATTTTATGAAATAATGATTTAAGAATTGAGATGACAACTTTTAATGATATATATTTTTTATCTACTCATTTAATTGGGAGAAAGATATTCAGCTTAGTGAAGTTAGAACAATTCTTTGTAATCTTAAAAATGGAAAGGCTGCAGGTATGGTGATACGTTAGCTTCAAAAATATCGAAATTTTTTAGGAATATCTGGACTTGTCAAATTGTGCCACCTGATCTTTAGATTGCTTTTTGCAGTAATTATCTTAGAATCATTATCCTTTGTAGCAAAGATATTGTCAAGGATTTTGTCAAATAAATTACTTCCAGACAAGAGATTACAAAAATTTTCAGGTACACTTACCCATTGAGGCTTACACTGTTCAATGTAACAAGGTAAAATGTACATATGTTCAAAAAATAATTGCATCCATAAAAATTGCTGTAATGTGATTAATATGTATCTGTATGTGGATCCACATGGCCCGGCTTCCGGGAAGACCCAAATGCTTCAGCTGAATAGGTGGCGAAGTCCAGCATTGCGCCAACCACCACAACAGGCAGCGAGGTCCAAGGCCCAAGTTCACCAAGCAATAAACTCTCGACCCACAGCCGAGCCATGTCAAGACCATCCCAGATACCTCCGCCCCCCCCCCCAATTAACAATCCAAATGGGCAGAGATGACAATAAGTCTACCTGCCCAATATTGGAAAGCCAACTTGGGAAAAAACTAAGAAGTAATAAGTAATGAGCCAGATCAACACTGCTCAAAAACAGCCTATCAGGGGGCAAAGCAGCCGACTAGAGGAGGAATAGCACAGTAATTTATATATTGCCTTTATTGATTTGGTTAAAGCATTTGATTCTGTTAATAGAACAGGTCTATAGCATTGTTTGAAAATAGTTGGTTGTACTAAATTTATTCATATTATACTTCAACACAATGGAATGAGAGGAAATGCTATTACTATAAATTGTAGACAAATTGTAATTATCTTGGTAGATAATTGATATATTATTTAAATAGAAAATAAGTATATTGATATGGCATCAGTTTTCATTATGGTTGAAAAAATAATTGAATCCAAAACTTATATCCTGCAGAAATTAACTTGATTTTTTTTCATTAGATAATGGAAGGATAAAAAATGTATAGATGGCGCTTTGAATGATTGTATCTTGTAACTTTAATAAGATAATTATTTACCAGTATTATTACAGACTAATTTTAAGATATTAATTTTCGTTTACAATTATCTCATAACATGGCTTTCATTTCGTTAACAGTTTATTCTAGTATTTTAATATTTAGTGTTACAAATAACAAGCCCTTTATATTTTTAAACCATATTTTCATTACCCAAATTTTTAATGTTTTAAAACCTAATTTGCAATGAGATTTATGTCTGATATTGTTTTTTTTCTTTTTTTTAGATTGTAGAAGATGCTGCAAATTTAGGAAAAGACGTTTTAGAACAAGCTCTTAAATTTTTCCGACCATTTAGATTTCTAACTGGTGGACTTTACGATAAATTACAAGACATTGTTAACAAAAGAGGTTAAATTCTAATCACGAATAAAATGTCAAAATGAAAATACTTTTAATTTATGTAAAGACAAAGTAAAATTACATCATTTACTATAAATATTTTGTAATATATAGGGTATATGAGCACAGACTTTCACATGATCCACCATTCTCCACACTATCTCATAACGCTGATACACTTGAACACATATATGTTGAAAAGATAAATAATCACCAATATACGTATTTCATGCGAAACCAGCAATCATTGGTTGGTCCAGATTACCATCTCTACACATATATGCTATAAGTGCTCAGATATATATATATTAAGATAGCCAAACCTCATACTTTAATGGACAAGTTTCAATCTACTCCACATTCCAACTCTTCAACCGTCCATCCAATTGCAAATCTGATGATGGAATGCTCGAAGGCCACCCTGAGGCCGAGATTCTTGTCACACCCATGTTGATCTAAGGTCAATCTGATGCCTAATTTTGAACAACTGGATAGAAATAGCAAAGATTAAATGAAATATAATCAATTATTCTATCAGACTATTTGGTCTTTTCAGGCACATTATTTTTTTGAGTGGAAATCATATTAAATTTCATAACAGAAATTTTTATAAAAAAAAACTTAGCTTTCACTTCTCAAAAGATTGTTTTTTGATAAATATTGTAAAAGATAAGTTAAGAAATCAGTATCTAAAATATCCAACAAATCGTCACATGACCATAACTTACCATATTGCTATTCCTTAACTATGGTTATGCCATCTGGTGTAAGGTTTAGTAATCAATATATATGCCAGATTGGAATGCTTAATTAAGCCCTTATCCAGTGCAGCCCCAACTAAATATTCCCAGACTAGCCCTCTCGAACCTTATAGATTCAATGTGTCTTTCCTCTTGCATCCCCTTTTTTCTTTTTATTACACTATCAAGCTACCAGCCCAAATTTCAAACCACTTAATTTCTTGAATCTAATCATTTAAGATGTCAAAGTAAACCTGTGGTCATGTGATGTTTTAATAGAAAATGGCAGGCTGGATATAACAGTTTCATTAATTGATAGGGTTTTTTTTACTTTCATATGCCAGAAATTGATTCAGGATTTTTTAATCATCTAAGCTGCCATTCTCACAATACTAAATCACATAGGATAAAAATTAAAAAATATCCAATATTACAAACAAAAAAGTTGAAAGGTTAAAATGATTCCTTTCTTGCTTTTGTCAGTTTAAAGAATTTGCAGAAACTTTGAAATTGGAGTAATAAAATGTAAACAATCATATGCTGCTTTTGTTTTCTTTATATTTATATTATACCGGACAAAAGCTTTAGACTCGCATAAACTGACCGCCAGGGCGCCACTAGTCCGAAATTTGGAACTAGACATTTATTTTTAAGGGGTTACAGGATATGCAATCGAATGCGCCGGACTAGCTCAATCAAGCAAATGAGATCTATGTTTTGTTCTGTGAGTTGGAAAGGTAGCAACAGAAAACAAAATCAACTAAGTAAATGAATAAATAAATAATTTTATTAAAAGTATGATTAAATAAACATAAATCTAAATAATAATCTTTAAAGCACACTTAAAATATGTACTACACATACATACGTCAAAATTAAATTTAAATATTTTATATGGCTTTGAGAGCGATTTTCTGTGCATGAAAGAGTGCAAAATACTGACAGTAGCAGAAGTATTAGTAAGTATTCCGTGATCTCACGTAAGAAAAGGGAAGTTAGCTTCCTGCTTATAACCCATAGTTAGAGAAGGCTGAATCTCCATATTTGAGATTTATGTAAGCTTATGTTGAAACCGAAGAAATGCGAAAGTAGCTTCCAAAACATTAATAATAATAAAAAGAGTGTTGAAAGTTATTACTTTCAATCGATTGACCTCCCTCTGAGTGAGACAGGCTAGGAGCTCACGATCTACCTATTGAAAGGGTTAAAACGATCATACGTGCCCCTAATAAACGAATTGGAAGCTTGAAGAAATAAAATTAAGAACTATTATAAATAAAGTTTCATGACATAAGGAGAACTAATAATAAAATGGGTCACGAGCCAGAAGTCAATTAAAATAGTCTGTAATATCCAGACTGCTTTCTATAAAAAAAAAAAGAATGTGAGATTATAAATAAACTACTATCTTACTTACTAAGACTTAAATAGAACAGACAGTAATAGGTTTGAAACTAGCACTCGTTAAAAAAAAAAAAAAAAATCAAGCACAAAGAAATCGAATTACATAAGATATAACTTTAAAAAAACATCTATATTTAAAAAGGGAACAAATCTAAGATAACATTATTTAAATTGCAAAATGTGAGGTACCTTAATAATTTATTTCAATGCTAGTGCACTAGACTTCTTAGGTTAGTCCGTTGCTCTGGATTCACTGACGGTAGGCTTGGGCAAGTTGGTTAGTGGTTTCTTTGGAGCCGGTTCTTATGGCATTGTAGGCAGTTAATGGAGACACAGGACGTCCGAACCTGTCCTGGTGAAAAGCTTAGCACATCATGGTAAAGAAAATATTCTTGCTGTAGGTTTAATGTTCATTCTAGGTAGAATAATTACTGGATCAGCTTTCAGAATATGCAGGAATCGTTCTTTCCAAGTATTTTGGCAGGAATCGTGCAATTCTCCTGTCAGAGTTGGTGTCTGTCTCTTTGCGCTGGTGCAAGTATTCTAGCTGATGCCAGTATTGAAAGCTAGTCCAAGATAATCCAATGGCCTGATTCAGCCTGTTATATCTGAATCATATCTCTTAAACCAATTACCAAACTTTTTATAACAAAATAAATCTAATTAACGAAATAAATTGCCCTTTACAGATCTAGGAATTAACTAATGAAAAATTCTTTTCTTTTTGTTTTCTTTCTTTTTAATTAGCCTTATCAATCTAAATCCCCAAATCTGAAAAGCAATCTATTTGTACACTTTACTTTTACATAAATTTAACAAAAAAAAAAAAATCTTAGTTTTCTTTTTTTCAAAATTAAAATTAAAAACCAAATATAACTGTGATATTAAAATATAATTCCCACGCACTTATATATATATATTTATTTGTACAAGCATTAATAAAAAACTTTTAATCAAGTTTTACAAATGAAACCTTATATAAAAATTTATTTTATTTTCTTCACCCCTATAAAACTATAATTTTTGTAATGGTGTCTTAAACATCCATTACAATATATTACATAAATTATTCAAATGGAAGTCAGTCTCCGATAATGTGCTATTTCTTAAATATTATAAATCCATGCACACTCTCCTGCTGGTAAAAGTTTAAAAAACTTAAGTGAATCACTTAAGGAGTGTGTGTAGATTTATAGTAAGAAATAACACATTATCAAGATTGACTTCCGTTTGAATAATTTCAAAGTTTTCAGCACTTTATAATAATAGGTTTACATATACATATTACATAAGTATAACTTGTTTACACAAGTTTAATAATTCTTTTATATATACAGTAAACAAATTTTCCCATGAATGTATAGTTATTTAAGATAATAAAAGGTAGGAAATTTTAAACGTAAATTACATAACAGTTCAAACTCATTTAAACAGTGAATCTTCAATCCGTTGTCAAAACACCCTCTATAATCCTTGACAATATGGGTTGTTATTATGTGCTATATTGTACTGGACAGCCACACCTTCCCTTAGAATAATTGATCACTTGAGGGTGCCACAAGACTATTTAATGAGTCTAGAAAATTTATTTGAGGTAATCAAATATTCAAATGATGATGAGCAGACCTAATGTAAAACAAATTATTTGCCTCTGACATTAGCTCAGCATGTTGTATGAGACTTATATCTATTAAACAACTGATAGACAGACACAGTAAACAAATGCCAGCCATATTTAAATAATAAAAAGTTTATTAATATTAATAAAATGATTTAAATATAAAAGAAAACAAACCCCACTTAAATAAAGTAATATTCTTTCATGGATGGTTTAACATTAGGAGAAACCTATTGGTACCATTACCATATTTATAAAACTACTATCCCAACAAATAAAATATTTTTCTAGCTTAATAATTTTCTTTATTAAATGCTAATTGTATTGCTTACACACTCAGGCTATCCTTCCTTATTATTATAATACAAGAAAACTGATACAAATGTGCAAAGACACAGGGTAGTGTGTGAACTCTAGCCATGCAAGAGAGATCATGGACTTAGACGAGGCCATCTTATTGCACCCCAACACCCATAGCCATATGTGTTTAATCTATTCACAGGTTCACATAGCTCACATAAGTCTGACATATATCAATATCTTTTCACATATATAACAAAAGCATAATTTAAAACATTACCAAATCTACTTGGAAAACAATAGTTTATGGATTTCTGTTGATTTTATTTAAGGAAAACCCCCATCTGCTAAAAGTATTGGGAATGTTAATAATAGCAACTAATTATGAAGTTGGTCTATTTTAAAATATAAAATATTTGTCTTTTGATGGTATGAAGTTTCTAAAGTATTCTAAGGTCTATTAATTATGTAAATCAACATCTATAATAATAATAATAAAACTCATCCATAAAGAAATTAATAAAGTACATAAATATCTGATGCATAATGACTTGTCAGTTATAAAATTATTTAAGAAAAATTATTAGTAAGGGTTTTATAATACATATATTTCTAAATCAATGATTACTGCTAAAATGCATATATACATTAAGAAAATAAATATAACAACACCTGGATTATTATATTATATAAAAGTTTGTATTACTGCTAAGTCCGTCAAGATTATTGTTTTACTTCCTGAAATTTATTGAAGAGATAGCTACTTTGTTCACTTTATAGTTGTAATTTTTCAGGCAATCAGTTGAGTTTTTTTCGTAGGTTGACTTTAGCAGGTCAGTTTTCCAAGGATTTATGATTTTATGACATGTTGAATGATGAAGATTTAGCATAGAGCCTGAAGTTTGTCTCAATAAGGTACCCAGCCAAGTATATTTTGAAGAAAACCCCTTGAAATAATGTGTCATCACATTTTACTATTGCAGGCCATTTGTCATAAACTGTTGACAGGTACAATAATTTTGATGAATTAGCTGGCAATGAGTGCAGCCTGAATGACAGAATCAGCATCTTGAATGTGATCTTGACTAGTAGTCTGAAAGAAATTAATGAATAAATCTAATAGAATCTAATGATTGAATCTAATAGAATCTAATGACTGGCTGAATAAAACAATAGATTCTGAGGAGCATTTAAACACATTTGGTTAATTGTTCTCCCATGCAAATTTTCTAGAAATTTTTAGATAACATCTTAAAATATCCAGGTTTTTAATTAATGAATAAGCCAGGATTTTAACTAATTAAAGGACATTTTTACATTCCCACATGAATTAATTCCATTATATGTCTTATCTAAACAATGCTTAACTTTAATCTGTTGTTATTACAATAGAATACTTTTTTAAAAAATAAGCATTGTTATATATTTTTTTAAAATACATTTTTGAAAAAACTCATTATTTTAATAACAAAATTATTTTACCAATTAGTGTGTGCATGTAGTATACACATGCAATCATACTTTTATAACACATTTAATATAAAATTAAATTAACAAAATGTAGTTGTGGAGAATGTGCTCAGTAGCCACAAGAGGCATTGTTTCTGTGTCAGTACACAGAAGCATCCAGTGTAGAGAGCAGAAGCAGCAATGCTTGTTCCAGCCACTAGGTAGTGCTGTTCACCATACATATGCACAGGAACCTTCCACCAGTTAACTGGCCACAAAGCTGCCTACTTGGTGGCATTGGTTGCCATGTGCAAGCCATGTAGCTTACATTGTCTGCTACCACCTAGGTGGTGCTGATTGCCATAAACACATCTAGCTTACATCATCTGCTATCATCAACTACAAAAATTCTAGCGGACTATGTGGCACTGTTTCTCCATGCTACACATGGAAAAACTGTGCACTCTAATCACATTACCAATGCTCATTTGGTGGGGTTTATGTACATAGTACTTAAATGATGAAATTGAAACTGACTGTCAATAGAATCAAAGCTAAAAAAAGTGATGAAATATAAGATAGACCAAGTAAAAATATAAAATAAATGAAAAAGAGAGACAGCAAACCAAGCTGAGAAAACACACTTAAATGAAATCATCTGGATAAAAAGAACAAAGTGTAGAAAAATAACTGAAAAAAAAAAATTGAAAACAAAAGTGAAATAAACAAGCAGAAAAAAGTGGAAAAGTTAAAAAAAATGGATAAAAAGCACTATCCAATCTTTTGCAAAAAACTAAAACGAGATGTCAACACAATCAAAACTGAAAAATGGATTACTTATATGATAGACCAAGTAAAATAATAAAAGTGATGAAAAAGAGACAGAGAGCAAACCAAGCTGAGAAATGAGGTTGAAATGGAATCATCCAGATAGAAAAACCAAATAAAGGGTGGAAAAATAACTAAAAAACTAAAAATAAAAGAAATAAACCTGAAAACAAAAGTGAAATAAAAACAGAAAAAATGAAAAAGATAAAAAACACTATCCAATCTTCTCCAAAAAGAAGATGATAAAACTGAAACTAGATGCCAAAATTGAAAAAAAAAATTTACATATATGAAAGACTAAGAAAAAGAATACAAGTGATAAAAAAAGACAGAAAACCGAGCTGAGGAAAGAGTTTCAAATTGAATCATTCAGATAAAAAAACCAAATAAAATATAGAGAAATAACTGAAAGTAAATATAATAAAATTGAAAACAAAAGTAAAATAAGCAGAAAAAAATGAAAATGTCAAAAAAAAAGAGTAAAAATCATTATCCAGTGTGCCCAAAAGTGCTCCAAAAAGAGGATGTTGGAACTGAAACTGATTGTGAACACAATCAAAAGTGAAAAAAGTGATTAAATATATCATAGACGGAATAAAACAAAAAAAATGAAGGAAAGAGACAGCAAACCAAGCTAAGAAAATGGTTCACATAGAATCATCTAGATAAAAAAACCGAATAAAGGATAAAAAAATAACTGAATATAAAAAGAAGAAAATTGAAAACAAAAGTGAAATAAACATGTAGAAAAAAGTGGAAAGATCAAAAAAAGATTAAATAAAATGGGTGAAAAACATTATCTAATGTTCTCCAAAAAAAAGATGATGGAACTAAAAGTGGATCTCAACACAATCAAAATTGAAAAAAGGGATTACATATATGCGAAACAAGGTAAAACAATAAACGTGAAAAAAAAGATGGACACAAAAAATAAGCTAAGAAAAGAGGTTCAAATAAAATCAGATAATAAAAACGAAATAAAGTGTAGAGAAATAACTGAAAATGAAAAAAATAAAATTGAAAACAAAATTAAAATACACAAGCAGAAAAAAATGAAAAGATGAAAAAAATAAGTAAAAAACATTATCCAATGTTTTTCAAAAAGAAATGATCGAACTAAAACTAACTGTCAACACAATCAAAACTGAAAAAAGTGATTAAATATATGATAGATGAAGTAAAACAATAAAAGAAATAAAAAAGAGAGACAGCAATCCAAACTGAAAAAAGAGGTTCAAGTGGAATCATCAAGATAAAAAAACAAATAAAGTATAGAAAAATAACTGACAATAAAAAAAATAAAATTGAAAACAACAATGAAATAAGCAAGCAGAAAAAAAGTGGAAAGATCAAAAAAATAAAATGAAATGGCTAAGAACACTACTCAATCTCTTCCAAAAAGGAGATGGTGCAACTGATAATAGATGTCAACCCAATCAAACTGAAAAAAGGGATTACATATATGATAGATCAGGTAAAACAATAAAAAAAAAAAAGAACAACAGCAAACAAACCTGAAAAAGAGGTTCACATTGAATTATCCAGATAAAAAACAATGTGCAGAAAAATAACCCAAAATAAAAAAATAAAATTGAAAACAAAAGTGAAATAAACAAGTGGAAAAAAGTGGAAAGATAAAAGAAAATTAAATTAAATGGGTGAAAAACATCCAATGTTCTCCAAAAAGGGAATGATGGAACTGAAACTGACTGTCAGCACAATGAAAACTGAAAAAAGGATTAAATATATGATAGATCAAGTAAAACATTAAACGTGCTGAAAAAGAGAACCAGCAACCCAAGCTGAGATAATAGGTTCAAATAGAATCATGAAGATAAAAAAACTAAGGAAAGTGTAAAAAAATTACTGAAAATAAAAAGAATAAAAGTGAAAACAAAAATGAAATAAATAAATGAAAAAATGGAAAGAAAAAATTAATAAATAAAATGGGTAAAAAACATTATCCAATGTTCTCCAAAAAAGGGTGGTGAAACAAAACTCATTGTGAACACAATCAAAGTGAAAAAAAAATTATTAAATGTATAATAGACCAAGTAATAGAATAAAAGTGATGAAAAAAAGAGACAGCAAACCAAGCAGAAAAATTAAGTTCCAATGGAATTATCCAGATAAAAAAAATCAAGTGTAGAAAAATAACTACAAATAAAAAAAATAAAAATAAAAACAAAAGTGAAATAAACAAGTAAAAAAAGGTGGAAAAAATTAAATAAAATGGCCAAAACCCATTATCCAATGTTCTCCAAAAAGGGAATGAAGGAACTGAAACTGACTGTCAACACAATTGAAACTGATTATTTTGTCTATCGTTTATTTAAAGTGATGAAAAAGAGAGAAAGAAAACCAAGCTGAAAAAAGAGGTTCAAATAGAATCCTCCAGATAACTAGACAGTAGTCGTAGAGGGACCGTACTACCACCGGTAGATGGCACTGCAACACCATCAACAACTGGCTTGAAGCCTGCAAGTGATAAATTTATATACGAAAGTGGCTGAAAATTGAAAAATAAAAGTGCCTGAAAATATATATATCCAAAAAAATACATCAAAATTACAAATTATAAAAAAAAAACAAGAAAATGCTATAAAATTCAAATTAAAAAAAAAATCAATGAAAACACGAGATAGATCTACCCCCCCCCCCCCCCCCGAATAAAAATTTCTTCACTTAAATCGAAAAATAAAAATCCGTGAGGATATATATATATCCAAGAAATACTCCGAAAGTACAAAGTATAAAAAAAAAAAAAAATGCTATAAAATTCAAATTTAATAAAAAATCAATGAAAATATGAGATAGACCTACTCCCCCACTAAAATCAAATTTTTTTAACTTAAATAGAAAAATAAAACTGCCCAAGGATATATATATATATCCAAGAAATACATCGAAAATACAAATTATAAAAAAAAAGACAAGAAAATCCTATAAAATTCAAATTAAAAAAAAAAAAAATCGACAAACTAAGAAACACGGCAGAGAGAGAGAGAGCGGAAAATCCAAAAACATAAAATTATTTACCTTTCAACAATTAGCAAATATCAATTGGCAAATTAAGTAGCTTTCAATATTTGCAAACGATCAGATTTAAAAGCAATGGTTATATAAAGTAAAAAGAATATTACTGGTTTGAAATTATTGCATCTCATCCAAAATAAGGCAAATGTAAAACTTACACTCTTTCCCAATGAAGTATTTCTATCCAAAAATAACTGAAATGGATAAATTAAATCAAACAAATATTTCTAAAATACAAATAAAAAAAATTTGATCAAAATAATTTAAAGCAATGGTTATATAGACTAAAAAAAATATTACTGGTTTGAAATTATGGCATATCATGAAATGTAAAACCTACACCATCCCCTTTCCCAATGAAGAATTTCTAACCAAAAATAACTGAAATTATTTTTTACTTCAAACCAATTAATTGTTAACTGGCTTTCAAATTATGGATATCAAAATTGATCAATAAAGTTTAAATAACTAAAAAGCAATACACAAAAATGGTAATCAACGTAAAAAAACAATACACAAAAAATAATTAACAAAGTCCTACCAATCATTTGTAATAGGTACTTGAATGTGTTCAGCATAAAAATCCATTAAGAAGAACATTATTTTGATTTAGAATTTTGAAGCTTTGAACACACTTGATGGGAGAATTTTGAAGCTTTGGACACACTTGAATAGTAACAGAAGGTTAATTAATGATGGTAATTTTGTGTAAAAAAAATGGAGCAAAGATTGGCATAATTTAAAAGCTTTGAACACACTTGATGGCATTTAAACAATTATGAGTTTCTCAATGTCCTGCCTTGTTTACAACTCTTCTTTAATTAAAATTATCCAATAATAAATGATTCTTCAGCATTTTGACAAAGAAAAATGATTTTCTTTAAAATATACTTTAGTACCATATTCTGGAAATTATATATAAGATGCATATTTCATTACGTTTTATTTAAACACAGTTGCAAATTAGAATGTGATGTAATAGCTCTTTCTTACATTAAAAAAATATAGGCACAAACAATGTCCTTCCACAAAATATAACACAACCAATGCAATTCAAAATACAAAATGATTTTTCAGCATTTTGCCAAAAAGAAAATATTTTCTTA
>JAQFVV010013738.1:0-78813 GCA_028023455.1 Epiperipatus broadwayi
GGTGTACAATACTATATTTTGAATGAATTTTTTCGCTGATTTTGTCATATTTAGGTAGAATTAGCTAAATTATACTGAACTGCAATGTTAAAGTATTCAAATTCATCAATTTTTAGGAATTTGTAACTTAAACACTATATGAGCATGCTGGTGTAGAATACTATATTTTGAATGAATTTTTTCGCTGATTTTGTCATATTTAGGTAGAATTAGCTAAATTATACTGAACTGCAATGTTAAAGTATTCAAATTCATCAATTTTAAGGAATTTGTAACCTGGCTGTATTTTCAAGCTTAAAACGCGATATGAGCATGCTGGTGTACAATACTATATTTTGAATGAATTTTTTCGCTGATTTTGTCATATTTAGGTAGAATTAGCTAAATTATACTGAACTGCATTGTTAAAGTATTCAAATTCATCAATTTTAAGGAATTTGTAACCTGGCTGTATTTTCAAGCTTAAAACGCGATATGAGCATGCTGGTGTACAATACTATATTTTGAATGAATTTTTTCGCTGATTTTGTCATATTTAGGTAGAATTAGCTAAATTATACTGAACTGCAATGTTAAAGTATCCAAATTCATCAATTTTTAGGAATTTGTAACTTAGCTGTGTTTCCAAGCTTAAAAAGCTATATGAGCATGCTGGAGTACAATACTATATTTTGAATGAATTTTTTCGCTGATTTTGTCATATTTAGGTAGAATTAGCTAAATTATACTGAACTGCAATGTTAAAGTATTCAAATTCATCAATTTTTAGGAATTTGTAACCTGGCTGTATTTTCAAGCTTAAAACGCGATATGAGCATGCTGGTGTACAATACTATATTTTGAATGAATTTTTTCGCTGATTTTGTCATATTTAGGTAGAATTAGCTAAATTATACTGAACTGCATTGTTAAAGTATTCAAATTCATCAATTTTTAGGAATTTGTAACTTAGCTGTATTTCCAAGCTTAAAAAGCTATATGAGCATGCTGGTGTACAATACTATATTTTGAATGAATTTTTTCGCTGATTTTGTCATATTTAGGTAGAATTAGCTAAATTATACTGAACTGCAATGTTAAAGTATTCAAATTCATCAATTTTAAGGAATTTGTAACCTGGCTGTATTTTCAAGCTTAAAACGCGATATGAGCATGCTGGTGTACAATACTATATTTTGAATGAATTTTTTCGCTGATTTTGTCATATTTAGGTAGAATTAGCTAAATTATACTGAACTGCAATGTTAAAGTATTCAAATTCATCAATTTTAAGGAATTTGTAACCTGGCTGTATTTTCAAGCTTAAAACGCGATATGAGCATGCTGGTGTACAATACTATATTTTGAATGAATTTTTCGCTGATTTTGTCATATTTAGGTAGAATTAGCTAAATTATACTGAACTGCAATGTTAAAGTATTCAAATTCATCAATTTTAAGGAATTTGTAACCTGGCTGTATTTTCAAGCTTAAAACGCGATATGAGCATGCTGGTGTACAATACTATATTTTGAATGAATTTTTTCGCTGATTTTGTCATATTTAGGTAGAATTAGCTAAATTATACTGAACTGCAATGTTAAAGTATTCAAATTCATCAATTTTAAGGAATTTGTAACCTGGCTGTATTTTCAAGCTTAAAACGCGATATGAGCATGCTGGTGTACAATACTATATTTTGAATGAATTTTTTCGCTGATTTTGTCATATTTAGGTAGAATTAGCTAAATTATACTGAACTGCATTGTTAAAGTATTCAAATTCATCAATTTTAAGGAATTTGTAACCTGGCTGTATTTTCAAGCTTAAAACGCGATATGAGCATGCTGGTGTACAATACTATATTTTGAATGAATTTTTTCGCTGATTTTGTCATATTTAGGTAGAATTAGCTAAATTATACTGAACTGCAATGTTAAAGTATTCAAATTCATCAATTTTTAGGAATTTGTAACTTAGCTGTATTTCCAAGCTTAAAAAGCTATATGAGCATGCTGGTGTACAATACTATATTTTGAATGAATTTTTTCGCTGATTTTGTCATATTTAGGTAGAATTAGCTAAATTATACTGAACTGCAATGTTAAAGTATTCAAATTCATCAATTTTTAGGAATTTGTAACTTGGCTGTATTTTCAAGCTTAAAACGCGATATGAGCATGCTGGTGTACAATACTATATTTTGAATGAATTTTTTCGCTGATTTTGTCATATTTAGGTAGAATTAGCTAAATTATACTGAACTGCAATGTTAAAGTATTCAAATTCATCAATTTTTAGGAATTTGTAACTTAAACACTATATGAGCATGCTGGTGTAGAATACTATATTTTGAATGAATTTTTTCGCTGATTTTGTCATATTTAGGTAGAATTAGCTAAATTATACTGAACTGCAATGTTAAAGTATTCAAATTCATCAATTTTAAGGAATTTGTAACCTGGCTGTATTTTCAAGCTTAAAACGCGATATGAGCATGCTGGTGTACAATACTATATTTTGAATGAATTTTTTCGCTGATTTTGTCATATTTAGGTAGAATTAGCTAAATTATACTGAACTGCAATGTTAAAGTATTCAAATTCATCAATTTTAAGGAATTTGTAACCTGGCTGTATTTTCAAGCTTAAAACGCGATATGAGCATGCTGGTGTACAATACTATATTTTGAATGAATTTTTTCGCTGATTTTGTCATATTTAGGTAGAATTAGCTAAATTATACTGAACTGCAATGTTAAAGTATTCAAATTCATCAATTTTTAGGAATTTGTAACCTGGCTGTATTTTCAAGCTTAAAACGCGATATGAGCATGCTGGTGTACAATACTATATTTTGAATGAATTTTTTCGCTGATTTTGTCATATTTAGGTAGAATTAGCTAAATTATACTGAACTGCAATGTTAAAGTATTCAAATTCATCAATTTTTAGGAATTTGTAACTTAGCTGTATTTCCAAGCTTAAAAAGCTATATGAGCATGCTGGTGTACAATACTATATTTTGAATGAATTTTTTCACTGATTTTGTCATATTTAGGTAGAATTAGCTAAATTATACTGAACTGCAATGTTAAAGTATTCAAATTCATCAATTTTTAGGAATTTGTAACTTGGCTGTATTTTCAAGCTTAAAACGCTATATGAGCATGCTGGTGTACAATACTATATTTTGAATGAATTTTTTCGCTGATTTTGTCATATTTAGGTAGAATTAGCTAAATTATACTGAACTGCAATGTTAAAGTATTCAAATTCATCAATTTTTAGGAATTTGTAACTTAAACACTATATGAGCATGCTGGTGTAGAATACTATATTTTGAATGAATTTTTTCCCTGATTTTGTCATATTTAGGTAGAATTAGCTAAATTATACTGAACTGCATTGTTAAAGTATTCAAATTCATCAATTTTAAGGAATTTGTAACCTGGCTGTATTTTCAAGCTTAAAACGCGATATGAGCATGCTGGTGTACAATACTATATTTTGAATGAATTTTTTCGCTGATTTTGTCATATTTAGGTAGAATTAGCTAAATTATACTGAACTGCATTGTTAAAGTATTCAAATTCATCAATTTTAAGGAATTTGTAACCTGGCTGTATTTTCAAGCTTAAAACGCGAAATGAGCATGCTGGTGTACAATACTATATTTTGAATGAATTTTTTCGCTGATTTTGTCATATTTAGGTAGAATTAGCTAAATTATACTGAACTGCAATGTTAAAGTATTCAAATTCATCAATTTTAAGGAATTTGTAACCTGGCTGTATTTTCAAGCTTAAAACGCGATATGAGCATGCTGGTGTACAATACTATATTTTGAATGAATTTTTTCGCTGATTTTGTCATATTTAGGTAGAATTAGCTAAATTATACTGAACTGCAATGTTAAAGTATTCAAATTCATCAATTTTTAGGAATTTGTAACTTAAACACTATATGAGCATGCTGGTGTACAATACTATATTTTGAATGAATTTTTTCACTGATTTTGTCATATTTAGGTAGAATTAGCTAAATTATACTGAACTGCAATGTTAAAGTATTCAAATTCATCAATTTTTAGGAATTTGTAACTTAAACACTATATGAGCATGCTGGTGTACAATACTATATTTTGAATGAATTTTTTCGCTGATTTTGTCATATTTAGGTAGAATTAGCTAAATTATACTGAACTGCATTGTTAAAGTATTCAAATTCATCAATTTTAAGGAATTTGTAACCTGGCTGTATTTTCAAGCTTAAAACGCGAAATGAGCATGCTGGTGTACAATACTATATTTTGAATGAATTTTTTCGCTGATTTTGTCATATTTAGGTAGAATTAGCTAAATTATACTGAACTGCATTGTTAAAGTATTCAAATTCATCAATTTTAAGGAATTTGTAACCTGGCTGTATTTTCAAGCTTAAAACGCGATATGAGCATGCTGGTGTACAATACTATATTTTGAATGAATTTTTTCGCTGATTTTGTCATATTTAGGTAGAATTAGCTAAATTATACTGAACTGCAATGTTAAAGTATCCAAATTCATCAATTTTTAGGAATTTGTAACTTAGCTGTGTTTCCAAGCTTAAAAAGCTATATGAGCATGCTGGAGTACAATACTATATTTTGAATGAATTTTTTCGCTGATTTTGTCATATTTAGGTAGAATTAGCTAAATTATACTGAACTGCAATGTTAAAGTATTCAAATTCATCAATTTTTAGGAATTTGTAACCTGGCTGTATTTTCAAGCTTAAAACGCGATATGAGCATGCTGGTGTACAATACTATATTTTGAATGAATTTTTTCGCTGATTTTGTCATATTTAGGTAGAATTAGCTAAATTATACTGAACTGCAATGTTAAAGTATTCAAATTCATCAATTTTTAGGAATTTGTAACTTAAACACTATATGAGCATGCTGGTGTAGAATACTATATTTTGAATGAATTTTTTCGCTGATTTTGTCATATTTAGGTAGAATTAGCTAAATTATACTGAACTGCAATGTTAAAGTATTCAAATTCATCAATTTTAAGGAATTTGTAACCTGGCTGTATTTTCAAGCTTAAAACGCGATATGAGCATGCTGGTGTACAATACTATATTTTGAATGAATTTTTTCGCTGATTTTGTCATATTTAGGTAGAATTAGCTAAATTATACTGAACTGCATTGTTAAAGTATTCAAATTCATCAATTTTAAGGAATTTGTAACCTGGCTGTATTTTCAAGCTTAAAACGCGATATGAGCATCCTGGTGTACAATACTATATTTTGAATGAATTTTTCGCTGATTTTGTCATATTTAGGTAGAATTAGCTAAATTATACTGAACTGCAATGTTAAAGTATTCAAATTCATCAATTTTAAGGAATTTGTAACCTGGCTGTATTTTCAAGCTTAAAACGCGATATGAGCATGCTGGTGTACAATACTATATTTTGAATGAATTTTTTCGCTGATTTTGTCATATTTAGGTAGAATTAGCTAAATTATACTGAACTGCAATGTTAAAGTATTCAAATTCATCAATTTTTAGGAATTTGTAACTTAAACACTATATGAGCATGCTGGTGTAGAATACTATATTTTGAATGAATTTTTTCGCTGATTTTGTCATATTTAGGTAGAATTAGCTAAATTATACTGAACTGCAATGTTAAAGTATTCAAATTCATCAATTTTTAGGAATTTGTAACTTAAACACTATATGAGCATGCTGGTGTACAATACTATATTTTGAATGAATTTTTTCGCTGATTTTGTCATATTTAGGTAGAATTAGCTAAATTATACTGAACTGCAATGTTAAAGTATTCAAATTCATCAATTTTAAGGAATTTGTAACCTGGCTGTATTTTCAAGCTTAAAACGCGAAATGAGCATGCTGGTGTACAATACTATATTTTGAATGAATTTTTTCGCTGATTTTGTCATATTTAGGTAGAATTAGCTAAATTATACTGAACTGCATTGTTAAAGTATTCAAATTCATCAATTTTAAGGAATTTGTAACCTGGCTGTATTTTCAAGCTTAAAACGCGATATGAGCATGCTGGTGTACAATACTATATTTTGAATGAATTTTTTCGCTGATTTTGTCATATTTAGGTAGAATTAGCTAAATTATACTGAACTGCAATGTTAAAGTATTCAAATTCATCAATTTTTAGGAATTTGTAATCTGGCTGTATTTTCAAGCTTAAAACGCGCTATGAGCATGCTGGTGTACAATACTATATTTTGAATGAATTTTTTCGCTGATTTTGTCATATTTAGGTAGAATTAGCTAAATTATACTGAACTGCAATGTTAAAGTATTCAAATTCATCAATTTTTAGGAATTTGTAACTTAAACACTATATGAGCATGCTGGTGTACAATACTATATTTTGAATGAATTTTTTCGCTGATTTTGTCATATTTAGGTAGAATTAGCTAAATTATACTGAACTGCAATGTTAAAGTATTCAAATTCATCAATTTTTAGGAATTTGTAACCTGGCTGTATTTTCAAGCTTAAAACGCGATATGAGCATGCTGGTGTACAATACTATATTTTGAATGAATTTTTTCGCTGATTTTGTCATATTTAGGTAGAATTAGCTAAATTATACTGAACTGCAATGTTAAAGTATTCAAATTCATCAATTTTTAGGAATTTGTAACTTAGCTGTATTTTCAAGCTTAAAAAGCTATATGAGCATGCTGGTGTACAATACTATATTTTGAATGAATTTTTTCGCTGATTTTGTCATATTTAGGTAGAATTAGCTAAATTATACTGAACTGCAATGTTAAAGTATTCAAATTCATCAATTTTTAGGAATTTGTAACCTGGCTGTATTTTCAAGCTTAAAACGCTATATGAGCATGCTGGTGTACAATACTATATTTTGAATGAATTTTTTCGCTGATTTTGTCATATTTAGGTAGAATTAGCTAAATTATACTGAACTGCAATGTTAAAGTATTCAAATTCATCAATTTTTAGGAATTTGTAACTTAAACACGATATGAGCATGCTGGTGTACAATACTATATTTTGAATGAATTTTTTCGCTGATTTTGTCATATTTAGGTAGAATTAGCTAAATTATACTGAACTGCAATGTTAAAGTATTCAAATTCATCAATTTTAAGGAATTTGTAACCTGGCTGTATTTTCAAGCTTAAAACGCGATATGAGCATGCTGGTGTACAATACTATATTTTGAATGAATTTTTTCGCTGATTTTGTCATATTTAGGTAGAATTAGCTAAATTATACTGAACTGCATTGTTAAAGTATTCAAATTCATCAATTTTAAGGAATTTGTAACCTGGCTGTATTTTCAAGCTTAAAACGCGATATGAGCATGCTGGTGTACAATACTATATTTTGAATGAATTTTTTCGCTGATTTTGTCATATTTAGGTAGAATTAGCTAAATTATACTGAACTGCAATGTTAAAGTATTCAAATTCATCAATTTTTAGGAATTTGTAACTTAGCTGTATTTCCAAGCTTAAAAAGCTATATGAGCATGCTGGAGTACAATACTATATTTTGAATGAATTTTTTCGCTGATTTTGTCATATTTAGGTAGAATTAGCTAAATTATACTGAACTGCAATGTTAAAGTATTCAAATTCATCAATTTTTAGGAATTTGTAACCTGGCTGTATTTTCAAGCTTAAAACGCTATATGAGCATGCTGGTGTACAATACTATATTTTGAATGAATTTTTTCGCTGATTTTGTCATATTTAGGTAGAATTAGCTAAATTATACTGAACTGCAATGTTAAAGTATTCAAATTCATCAATTTTTAGGAATTTGTAACTTAAACACTATATGAGCATGCTGGTGTACAATACTATATTTTGAATGAATTTTTTCGCTGATTTTGTCATATTTAGGTAGAATTAGCTAAATTATACTGAACTGCAATGTTAAAGTATTCAAATTCATCAATTTTAAGGAATTTGTAACCTGGCTGTATTTTCAAGCTTAAAACGCGATATGAGCATGCTGGTGTACAATACTATATTTTGAATGAATTTTTCGCTGATTTTGTCATATTTAGGTAGAATTAGCTAAATTATACTGAACTGCAATGTTAAAGTATTCAAATTCATCAATTTTTAGGAATTTGTAACTTAGCTGTATTTCCAAGCTTAAAAAGCTATATGAGCATGCTGGTGTACAATACTATATTTTGAATGAATTTTTTCGCTGATTTTGTCATATTTAGGTAGAATTAGCTAAATTATACTGAACTGCAATGTTAAAGTATTCAAATTCATCAATTTTAAGGAATTTGTAACCTGGCTGTATTTTCAAGCTTAAAACGCGATATGAGCATGCTGGTGTACAATACTATATTTTGAATGAATTTTTTCACTGATTTTGTCATATTTAGGTAGAATTAGCTAAATTATACTGAACTGCAATGTTAAAGTATTCAAATTCATCAATTTTTAGGAATTTGTAACTTAAACACTATATGAGCATGCTGGTGTACAATACTATATTTTGAATGAATTTTTTCGCTGATTTTGTCATATTTAGGTAGAATTAGCTAAATTATACTGAACTGCAATGTTAAAGTATTCAAATTCATCAATTTTTAGGAATTTGTAACCTGGCTGTATTTTCAAGCTTAAAACGCGATATGAGCATGCTGGTGTACAATACTATATTTTGAATGAATTTTTTCACTGATTTTGTCATATTTAGGTAGAATTAGCTAAATTATACTGAACTGCAATGTTAAAGTATTCAAATTCATCAATTTTTAGGAATTTGTAACTTAAACACTATATGAGCATGCTGGTGTACAATACTATATTTTGAATGAATTTTTTCGCTGATTTTGTCATATTTAGGTAGAATTAGCTAAATTATACTGAACTGCATTGTTAAAGTATTCAAATTCATCAATTTTAAGGAATTTGTAACCTGGCTGTATTTTCAAGCTTAAAACGCGATATGAGCATGCTGGTGTACAATACTATATTTTGAATGAATTTTTTCGCTGATTTTGTCATATTTAGGTAGAATTAGCTAAATTATACTGAACTGCAATGTTAAAGTATTCAAATTCATCAATTTTAAGGAATTTGTAACCTGGCTGTATTTTCAAGCTTAAAACGCGAAATGAGCATGCTGGTGTACAATACTATATTTTGAATGAATTTTTTCGCTGATTTTGTCATATTTAGGTAGAATTAGCTAAATTATACTGAACTGCAATGTTAAAGTATTCAAATTCATCAATTTTAAGGAATTTGTAACCTGGCTGTATTTTCAAGCTTAAAACGCGATATGAGCATGCTGGTGTACAATACTATATTTTGAATGAATTTTTTCACTGATTTTGTCATATTTAGGTAGAATTAGCTAAATTATACTGAACTGCAATGTTAAAGTATTCAAATTCATCAATTTTTAGGAATTTGTAACTTAAACACTATATGAGCATGCTGGTGTACAATACTATATTTTGAATGAATTTTTTCGCTGATTTTGTCATATTTAGGTAGAATTAGCTAAATTATACTGAACTGCAATGTTAAAGTATTCAAATTCATCAATTTTTAGGAATTTGTAACTTAAACACTATATGAGCATGCTAGTGTACAATACTATATTTGGAAAGAATTTTTTCGCTGATTTTGTCATATTTAGGTAGAATTAGCTAAATTATACTGAACTGCAATGTTAAAGTATTCAAATTCATCAATTTTAAGGAATTTGTAACCTGGCTGTATTTTCAAGCTTAAAACGCGAAATGAGCATGCTGGTGTACAATACTATATTTTGAATGAATTTTTTCGCTGATTTTGTCATATTTAGGTAGAATTAGCTAAATTATACTGAACTGCATTGTTAAAGTATTCAAATTCATCAATTTTAAGGAATTTGTAACCTGGCTGTATTTTCAAGCTTAAAACGCGATATGAGCATGCTGGTGTACAATACTATATTTTGAATGAATTTTTTCGCTGATTTTGTCATATTTAGGTAGAATTAGCTAAATTATACTGAACTGCAATGTTAAAGTATTCAAATTCATCAATTTTAAGGAATTTGTAACCTGGCTGTATTTTCAAGCTTAAAAAGCTATATGAGCATGCTGGAGTACAATACTATATTTTGAATGAATTTTTTCGCTGATTTTGTCATATTTAGGTAGAATTAGCTAAATTATACTGAACTGCAATGTTAAAGTATTCAAATTCATCAATTTTAAAAAATTTGTAACCTGGCTGTATTTTTAAGCTTAAAACGCGATATGAGCATGCTGGTGTACAATACTATATTTTGAATGAATATTTTCGCTGATTTTGTCATATTTAGGTAGAATTAGCTAAATTATACTGAACTGCAATGTTAAAGTATTCAAATTCATCAATTTTTAGGAATTTGTAACTTAAACACTATATGAGCATGCTGGTGTACAATACTATATTTTGAATGAATTTTTTCGCTGATTTTGTCATATTTAGGTAGAATTAGCTAAATTATACTGAACTGCATTGTTAAAGTATTCAAATTCATCAATTTTAAGGAATTTGTAACCTGGCTGTATTTTCAAGCTTAAAACGCGAAATGAGCATGCTGGTGTACAATACTATATTTTGAATGAATTTTTTCGCTGATTTTGTCATATTTAGGTAGAATTAGCTAAATTATACTGAACTGCAATGTTAAAGTATTCAAATTCATCAATTTTAAGGAATTTGTAACCTGGCTGTATTTTCAAGCTTAAAAAGCTATATGAGCATGCTGGTGTACAATACTATATTTTGAATGAATTTTTTCGCTGATTTTGTCATATTTAGGTAGAATTAGCTAAATTATACTGAACTGCAATGTTAAAGTATTCAAATTCATCAATTTTAAGGAATTTGTAACCTGGCTGTATTTTCAAGCTTAAAACGCGATATGAGCATGCTGGTGTACAATACTATATTTTGAATGAATTTTTTCGCTGATTTTGTCATATTTAGGTAGAATTAGCTAAATTATACTGAACTGCAATGTTAAAGTATTCAAATTCATCAATTTTTAGGAATTTGTGCTCTTAAATCTATATGAGCATGCTGGTGTACAATACTATATTTTGAATGAATTTTTTCGCTGATTTTGTCATATTTAGGTAGAATTAGCTAAATTATACTGAACTGCAATGTTAAAGTATTCAAATTCATCAATTTTAAGGAATTTGTAACCTGGCTGTATTTTCAAGCTTAAAACGCGATATGAGCATGCTGGTGTACAATACTATATTTTGAATGAATTTTTTCGCTGATTTTGTCATATTTAGGTAGAATTAGCTAAATTATACTGAACTGCAATGTTAAAGTATTCAAATTCATCAATTTTAAGGAATTTGTAACCTGGCTGTATTTTCAAGCTTAAAACGCGATATGAGCATGCTGGTGTACAATACTATATTTTGAATGAATTTTTTCGCTGATTTTGTCATATTTAGGTAGAATTAGCTAAATTATACTGAACTGCAATGTTAAAGTATTCAAATTCATCAATTTTTAGGAATTTGTAACTTAAAGCTTAAAAAGCTATATGAGCATGCTGGTGTACAATACTATATTTTGAATGAATTTTTTCGCTGATTTTGTCATATTTAGGTAGAATTAGCTAAATTATACTGAACTGCAATGTTAAAGTATTCAAATTCATCAATTTTTAGGAATTTGTAACTTGGCTGTATTTTCAAGCTTAAAACGCGATATGAGCATGCTGGTGTACAATACTATATTTTGAATGAATTTTTTCGCTGATTTTGTCATATTTAGGTAGAATTAGCTAAATTATACTGAACTGCAATGTTAAAGTATTCAAATTCATCAATTTTTAGGAATTTGTAACTTAAACACTATATGAGCATGCTGGTGTAGAATACTATATTTTGAATGAATTTTTTCGCTGATTTTGTCATATTTAGGTAGAATTAGCTAAATTATACTGAACTGCAATGTTAAAGTATTCAAATTCATCAATTTTTAGGAATTTGTAACCTGGCTGTATTTTCAAGCTTAAAACGCGATATGAGCATGCTGGTGTACAATACTATATTTTGAATGAATTTTTTCGCTGATTTTGTCATATTTAGGTAGAATTAGCTAAATTATACTGAACTGCAATGTTAAAGTATTCAAATTCATCAATTTTAAGGAATTTGTAACCTGGCTGTATTTTCAAGCTTAAAACGCGATATGAGCATGCTGGTGTACAATACTATATTTTGAATGAATTTTTCGCTGATTTTGTCATATTTAGGTAGAATTAGCTAAATTATACTGAACTGCAATGTTAAAGTATTCAAATTCATCAATTTTTAGGAATTTGTAACTTAAACACTATATGAGCATGCTGGTGTACAATACTATATTTTGAATGAATTTTTTCGCTGATTTTGTCATATTTAGGTAGAATTAGCTAAATTATACTGAACTGCAATGTTAAAGTATTCAAATTCATCAATTTTTAGGAATTTGTAACCTGGCTGTATTTTCAAGCTTAAAACGCGATATGAGCATGCTGGTGTACAATACTATATTTTGAATGAATTTTTTCACTGATTTTGTCATATTTAGGTAGAATTAGCTAAATTATACTGAACTGCAATGTTAAAGTATTCAAATTCATCAATTTTTAGGAATTTGTAACTTAAACACTATATGAGCATGCTGGTGTACAATACTATATTTTGAATGAATTTTTTCGCTGATTTTGTCATATTTAGGTAGAATTAGCTAAATTATACTGAACTGCAATGTTAAAGTATTCAAATTCATCAATTTTTAGGAATTTGTAACCTGGCTGTATTTTCAAGCTTAAAACGCGATATGAGCATGCTGGTGTACAATACTATATTTTGAATGAATTTTTTCGCTGATTTTGTCATATTTAGGTAGAATTAGCTAAATTATACTGAACTGCATTGTTAAAGTATTCAAATTCATCAATTTTAAGGAATTTGTAACCTGGCTGTATTTTCAAGCTTAAAACGCGATATGAGCATGCTGGTGTACAATACTATATTTTGAATGAATTTTTTCGCTGATTTTGTCATATTTAGGTAGAATTAGCTAAATTATACTGAACTGCAATGTTAAAGTATTCAAATTCATCAATTTTAAGGAATTTGTAACCTGGCTGTATTTTCAAGCTTAAAACGCGATATGAGCATGCTGGTGTACAATACTATATTTTGAATGAATTTTTTCACTGATTTTGTCATATTTAGGTTGAATTAGCTAAATTATACTGAACTGCAATGTTAAAGTATTCAAATTCATCAATTTTTAGGAATTTGTAACTTAATCACTATATGAGCATGCTGGTGTAGAATACTATATTTTGAATGAATTTTTTCGCTGATTTTGTCATATTTAGGTAGAATTAGCTAAATTATACTGAACTGCAATGTTAAAGTATTCAAATTCATCAATTTTTAGGAATTTGTAACTTAAACACTATATGAGCATGCTGGTGTACAATACTATATTTTGAATGAATTTTTTCGCTGATTTTGTCATATTTAGGTAGAATTAGCTAAATTATACTGAACTGCAATGTTAAAGTATTCAAATTCATCAATTTTTAGGAATTTGTAACCTGGCTGTATTTCCAAGCTTAAAACGCGCTATGAGCATGCTGGTGTACAATACTATATTTTGAATGAATTTTTTCGCTGATTTTGTCATATTTAGGTAGAATTAGCTAAATTATACTGAACTGCATTGTTAAAGTATTCAAATTCATCAATTTTAAGGAATTTGTAACCTGGCTGTATTTTCAAGCTTAAAACGCGATATGAGCATGCTGGTGTACAATACTATATTTTGAATGAATTTTTTCGCTGATTTTGTCATATTTAGGTAGAATTAGCTAAATTATACTGAACTGCAATGTTAAAGTATTCAAATTCATCAATTTTTAGGAATTTGTAACTTAGCTGTGTTTCCAAGCTTAAAAAGCTATATGAGCATGCTGGTGTACAATACTATATTTTGAATGAATTTTTTCGCTGATTTTGTCATATTTAGGTAGAATTAGCTAAATTATACTGAACTGCAATGTTAAAGTATTCAAATTCATCAATTTTTAGGAATTTGTAACCTGGCTGTATTTTCAAGCTTAAAACGCGATATGAGCATGCTGGTGTACAATACTATATTTTGAATGAATTTTTTCACTGATTTTGTCATATTTAGGTAGAATTAGCTAAATTATACTGAACTGCAATGTTAAAGTATTCAAATTCATCAATTTTTAGGAATTTGTAACTTAAACACTATATGAGCATGCTGGTGTACAATACTATATTTTGAATGAATTTTTTCGCTGATTTTGTCATATTTAGGTAGAATTAGCTAAATTATACTGAACTGCAATGTTAAAGTATTCAAATTCATCAATTTTAAGGAATTTGTAACCTGGCTGTATTTTCAAGCTTAAAACGCGAAATGAGCATGCTGGTGTACAATACTATATTTTGAATGAATTTTTTCGCTGATTTTGTCATATTTAGGTAGAATTAGCTAAATTATACTGAACTGCATTGTTAAAGTATTCAAATTCATCAATTTTAAGGAATTTGTAACCTGGCTGTATTTTCAAGCTTAAAACGCGATATGAGCATGCTGGTGTACAATACTATATTTTGAATGAATTTTTTCGCTGATTTTGTCATATTTAGGTAGAATTAGCTAAATTATACTGAACTGCAATGTTAAAGTATTCAAATTCATCAATTTTTAGGAATTTGTAACTTAGCTGTATTTCCAAGCTTAAAAAGCTATATGAGCATGCTGGAGTACAATACTATATTTTGAATGAATTTTTTCGCTGATTTTGTCATATTTAGGTAGAATTAGCTAAATTATACTGAACTGCAATGTTAAAGTATTCAAATTCATCAATTTTAAGGAATTTGTAATTTGGCTGTATTTTCAAGCTTAAAACGCGATATGAGCATGCTGGTGTACAATACTATATTTTGAATGAATTTTTTCACTGATTTTGTCATATTTAGGTAGAATTAGCTAAATTATACTGAACTGCAATGTTAAAGTATTCAAATTCATCAATTTTTAGGAATTTGTAACTTAAACACTATATGAGCATGCTGGTGTAGAATACTATATTTTGAATGAATTTTTTCGCTGATTTTGTCATATTTAGGTAGAATTAGCTAAATTATACTGAACTGCAATGTTAAAGTATTCAAATTCATCAATTTTAAGGAATTTGTAACCTGGCTGTATTTTCAAGCTTAAAACGCGATATGAGCATGCTGGTGTACAATACTATATTTTGAATGAATTTTTTCGCTGATTTTGTCATATTTAGGTAGAATTAGCTAAATTATACTGAACTGCAATGTTAAAGTATTCAAATTCATCAATTTTTAGGAATTTGTAACTTAAACACTATATGAGCATGCTGGTGTAGAATACTATATTTTGAATGAATTTTTTCCCTGATTTTGTCATATTTAGGTAGAATTAGCTAAATTATACTGAACTGCATTGTTAAAGTATTCAAATTCATCAATTTTAAGGAATTTGTAACCTGGCTGTATTTTCAAGCTTAAAACGCGATATGAGCATGCTGGTGTACAATACTATATTTTGAATGAATTTTTTCGCTGATTTTGTCATATTTAGGTAGAATTAGCTAAATTATACTGAACTGCATTGTTAAAGTATTCAAATTCATCAATTTTAAGGAATTTGTAACCTGGCTGTATTTTCAAGCTTAAAACGCTATATGAGCATGCTGGTGTACAATACTATATTTTGAATGAATTTTTTCGCTGATTTTGTCATATTTAGGTAGAATTAGCTAAATTATACTGAACTGCAATGATAAAGTATTCAAATTCATCAATTTTAAGGAATTTGTAACTTAAACACTATATGAGCATGCTGGTGTACAATACTATATTTTGAATGAATTTTTTCGCTGATTTTGTCATATTTAGGTAGAATTAGCTAAATTATACTGAACTGCAATGTTAAAGTATTCAAATTCATCAATTTTTAGGAATTTGTAACTTAAACACTATATGAGCATGCTGGTGTAGAATACTATATTTTGAATGAATTTTTTCGCTGATTTTGTCATATTTAGGTAGAATTAGCTAAATTATACTGAACTGCAATGTTAAAGTATTCAAATTCATCAATTTTTAGGAATTTGTAACTTAAACACTATATGAGCATGCTGGTGTAGAATACTATATTTTGAATGAATTTTTTCGCTGATTTTGTCATATTTAGGTAGAATTAGCTAAATTATACTGAACTGCAATGTTAAAGTATTCAAATTCATCAATTTTTAGGAATTTGTAACTTAGCTGTATTTCCAAGCTTAAAAAGCTATATGAGCATGCTGGTGTACAATACTATATTTTGAATGAATTTTTTCGCTGATTTTGTCATATTTAGGTAGAATTAGCTAAATTATACTGAACTGCAATGTTAAAGTATTCAAATTCATCAATTTTTAGGAATTTGTAACCTGGCTGTATTTTCAAGCTTAAAACGCGATATGAGCATGCTGGTGTACAATACTATATTTTGAATGAATTTTTTCGCTGATTTTGTCATATTTAGGTAGAATTAGCTAAATTATACTGAACTGCAATGTTAAAGTATTCAAA
Source organism: Epiperipatus broadwayi (assembly GCA_028023455.1). Classification (NCBI taxonomy): domain Eukaryota; kingdom Metazoa; phylum Onychophora; class Udeonychophora; order Euonychophora; family Peripatidae; genus Epiperipatus; species Epiperipatus broadwayi. Next base: position 16,691 of record JAQFVV010013738.1, read on the forward strand.
TTCATCAATTTTTAGGAATTTGTAACTTAGCTGTATTTCCAAGCTTAAAAAGCTATATGAGCATGCTGGTGTACAATACTATATTTTGAATGAATTTTTTCACTGATTTTGTCATATTTAGGTAGAATTAGCTAAATTATACTGAACTGCAATGTTAAAGTATTCAAATTCATCAATTTTAAGGAATTTGTAACCTGGCTGTATTTTCAAGCTTAAAACGCGATATGAGCATGCTGGTGTACAATACTATATTTTGAATGAATTTTTTCACTGATTTTGTCATATTTAGGTAGAATTAGCTAAATTATACTGAACTGCAATGTTAAAGTATTCAAATTCATCAATTTTTAGGAATTTGTAACTTAAACACTATATGAGCATGCTGGTGTAGAATACTATAATTTGAATGAATTTTTTCCCTGATTTTGTCATATTTAGGTAGAATTAGCTAAATTATACTGAACTGCATTGTTAAAGTATTCAAATTCATCAATTTTAAGGAATTTGTAACCTGGCTGTATTTTCAAGCTTAAAACGCGAAATGAGCATGCTGGTGTACAATACTATATTTTGAATGAATTTTTTCGCTGATTTTGTCATATTTAGGTAGAATTAGCTAAATTATACTGAACTGCATTGTTAAAGTATTCAAATTCATCAATTTTAAGGAATTTGTAACCTGGCTGTATTTTCAAGCTTAAAACGCGATATGAGCATGCTGGTGTACAATACTATATTTTGAATGAATTTTTTCGCTGATTTTGTCATATTTAGGTAGAATTAGCTAAATTATACTGAACTGCAATGTTAAAGTATTCAAATTCATCAATTTTTAGGAATTTGTAACTTAGCTGGTTTCCAAGCTTAAAAAGCTATATGAGCATGCTGGTGTACAATACTATATTTTGAATGAATTTTTTCGCTGATTTTGTCATATTTAGGTAGAATTAGCTAAATTATACTGAACTGCAATGTTAAAGTATTCAAATTCATCAATTTTTAGGAATTTGTAACTTAGCTGTATTTTCAAGCTTAAAACGCGATATGAGCATGCTGGTGTAAGACAGTCCATTTGATTGGGGGTGGTAAGGTGGTGTAAATATGTGGTTAATTCCCCATTCGTGCATCGAGTAAGCGAACTTTTCTGATGTATACCTGTGCCGTTGTCGGATATTAGGGTTTCTGGGAGACCGTGGTATGCGAACATTTCCGACAGTTTGTCGATGGCTTTATCCGAACCTGTGTTTTTAACTATTTTATATTCGGCCCATCCTGAATAGGCATCCACTGCTACTAGAAATAATTGTCCTTGAATAGGACCGCAGTGATCTATATGAATTCTCTGCCATGGTTTGTCTGCTTCTTGCCAGGACTCGAATTTGGCTGAGGGTGCATTTGCACACGACTGGCAGTTTGTGTAGTTTTTTATGCATTGCTCTATGTCACTGTTAATTTTCAGCCACCAGACATAACTACGAGCTAACGCTTTCACCCTTACAATGCCCGGATGACCTTTGTGCAATAAATTAAGTATTTGCGACCTGCCGCTTACGGGGATTATTACTTGATCGCCTCAGAGTATACAGTCTTTGCAAATGGACAGTTGTTCTCGAGCTTTCCATAGCTCTATGTGCAAGAAAGATGGTCTTTGTTTTGGCCAACCTTTGCTGATTTTTTCCATGATCCATCTGTAGCCAGCGTCTTTTCTGATCCATGCGGCTACCTTTGCGCTGTTAAGTGTCTGGCTGTTTAGTGAGTCGATATAGTTAATTTCTACATCGTTTACTTCTTTCTCGAGCTGATCTGGCATTCACGATAACACGTTGGCATGACCGATTTTCGTGCCTTTTTTGTATTCAAGGTTATAATTGTAACCTACGAGTATGTTAAGCCATCTCAACATATGAGGGCTTAAATGTTCAGGCATCTGTTTCGTGCCTAGAATTCCCAAGAGTGGCTTATGGTCGGTTATTAATTGGAAAGGACATCCATATAGATATTGGTGGAATTTACGAATTCTGAACACTATGGCGAGGGCTTCCTTGTCTAGCTGGCTGTAGTTTTTTTTCTGCCTTGGACAAGGTGCATGATGCGTATGTTATAGGACGTTCTCTGGAGTGGGATGGATGGCATATCACTACCCCCACGCCATTTTCTGATGCATCAGTTGTCATGGTTACCTCACACTGTCATAATGGACCAATAGTTTATTTGATGTGAGAAGGGCTTTGGTGTGGAGAAATGCTTGCTCTTGTGCTGCTTCCCAATTCCATTTCTGGTTTTTTTTTAATAATTCGTACAGCGGCATCGCTATGTGTGCTTTGCCATTCAGGAAGTTTTCAAAATAGTTCACCAGGTCCAAAAGGCCTGTGGTTGTTTTACGTTATTCGGTCTTCTGGCGTCAGATACTGCTTTGACTTTTTCAGGGGAGGGGCTTATTCCTGAGTTTGACACTATGTGACCCAGGAATTTTATTTCAGTAGCCTTCCAAATACATTTTTTCACACTTAATTTTGCTCCAAATTCCTCCAGTCTTTGGCAAACTTTTGAGATACGAGTGTTCAATTCATTTTCTGAATTAGCAGTGACCAATATATCGTCAAAGTAGGGGATGATGCCTTCGAGTCCGTTTAGAAGAGTCTCCACTTTTGCTTGGAATATACTTGGTGCTGAAGCTATTCCGAATGGTAGATGTTTGCATCTAAATGTTAGAATGTTCGCAGCTTTGTTGGTCACCGGGATTTGGTGGAAAGCCGAGTTGAGGTCTAATTTTGAAAAATATTTAGACTTTTGGAGTGACGCTATGATTTCTCTTGAGTTAGGAACAGGGGTATGCATGTTTATTTAGTGCTTTATTGACTGATACACGGTAATCGCCGCACAAACGTATTTGTCCATTTGGCTTGATTATTACAACCAGTGGGGTAGCCCACTCGGTTTCTTCTGTTGCTTCAAGCACGCCATCTTTAACCAATTATTTCCTCTGCTATTTTTTCTTTCTGAGCATAAGGAATCTTTCGCGGTCTACAAATTATAGGCACTGCTTCTGGCAATAATTCTAATGAAACTGGTTTTGTTTTTATCGTTCCCGGTTCTCCATCGAAAAGTTTAGGAAAACACTGTCTGATGTTTTTTTCAATGTCAATATTTTTGACCCAAGAAATTTTTATTCCCAGTTGCTGAAACCAATGACGGCCAATAAGAGGATTTATAGGGGCGTGTACTATATATAACGGCAATGTAACTATTTTTTTCGCATTATTTGAAGTAATTGGAGCCTGAATTACTCCTTTAATTTTTATAGCGTTACCATTGACTAATCAAACCTTCAGATTTGTATGCATCAGTCTAGGTGGCTGTCTCATAAGACCTGCCACAATGGTTTTCCAATCTTTAATGGAAAGTAACGACACCCCACTACCGCTGTCAATTTCCATCTATAGGGGTTTTCCATAAATTTTGACAATTATTTCAAATTTCTGTGATTGGTCCGAAGACACATTATTAATTGCCAAAAATTCCTCTTGTTTATGTTTTCTCGTAACGCTCTCTTGGCTGTTATTCTTTGTATAATTATCGAATTTTTTATTTCTGCACATTTTTTCCCAGTGGCCGAATTTATTGCAGTGTTTACAGCATTGGTCTTTATAAAAACAGTCACATGCCATGTGACCTAGTTTTCCGCAGCAAAAACTTAATTCGACTTTTCTTAATGGCTGTTGTTCCACTTTGATCAGGCACTCTTCTATCTGGTTTGTCTATTTTGTGGACTTCATAAGGATCGTTGTCTGCTATTTTCAAGGCCGCAAATTCCTTTGATTGCTGCAACACAAGTTTGTGAGCTATACCACGTTTGATAGCCACTTTATAGTTAATATCCGTATCTGCCAATAACTGCTGTCTCAGACTATCACTGTTCATCCCACATAAAAATTGTTCTAGGAGGGCTTCCTCCAGGTATGAATAGTAGACGCAGTTTTTTGCGAGTTCCCACAGGGCAGTATCATAATCTTGTGTCCGCTCATTCTTGCCTTGGCGGCGATTTCTAAAGTGGAGTCTGGCAATGTGTCTAGACTCACGAGGATTAAAATAGTCGGTCAAACGATCTTTGACCTATTCAAATGTTAATTCTTCCGGGGTTTTAGGTTCACAGAGCCTATTTGTGATCTGAATTACTCCTTTTCCAGCGAAACCCAATAAGGTCGCTGTTTTGCTTTTATTGTCTTTTATTCTGTTAATAATTAACAGTTTTTCAATTTGTTGGACATACAGGGGCCACTCACTTGCCTCTCTGACGTCAAATTTGAATATTGCCGGCTGCATTATGATACTTAGTCAATTTAACAAAAATATAAAAATATTACGATAACTTAGTCAATTTAACAAAATATAAAAATATTTTTCTTAGTAGTTTTATCTCCTCACGAAATCAAATAATTAGACGCCAACGTATTCGGCTGTCATTGCGTTGATTGTTATTACTGAGAATTACACCGTTGAGATTCGTAATCAACTGTAACTGTGCCAGTTCAGTGACCAGCGGCACTCTGTTGCTCACTGGATTGCAACTATCAATAACACAATATAAAATAATTAATGAGGCAGCCCGGCAAGTAGGTTTAAATAACGAAGATTTATTTACAGGATTATATATGAGTTAATCACTATTAATATATACAAAGTATGAATAATATACACATGCTATTATTATTATATATAAATAAGGGGCCCAAAGGCAGTGTAAAATAATAAAGAGATCGGTACGACCTGTTATAGTTCCCTAGGTTTACTTTGGCACGTCCGGAGGTAAACCTCTCCACAAGGCTAGGTGAAGCAAAGGAGCTAACTGGAACACCCGAGGAAATGGCACATCTACCTTTCAAGAGCTTCATTTTGCAAGTGTCCTCTTTCAGTTCAATATTAGATCCATTACTTGTCACGCCTTGATTTTGGAGTAGCCTCCTTTCATTGGTCATCCACTGTCCAAGTGGTGGTCATCTCTTTAGTTCCTATACGATCCCTCATTAGATAATGCCACACCTTTAGCATTGTCTATTTTAAGCAATGGCTTGGTTTACATTATCTAACCTTCTTGATGAATTTATAGTTTAGTGTTAATATGTCATTTAATTATTTACAATACACCATTAGCAATCCGTTAGTTTTACATTTATTTTTATTACTAGTTAACCGTATTTTTATATACATGCACATACACACACATTTAGCATATTGACCAATCAATGTTGATGATTTTTAATACAGCAGCTTTTATATATTACCTGAATCAAGATAGGCTATGAAATAAATAAAAAGAGAATCAGTTTTCATCTGATGTCTAAATTTTTAAATAGACATATATAATAATTGATTACAATAAATCACCTGAGATATTATTAGAGCTGTATTAAAATCAAGTTAAATTTATGTTTTATATAATATATTAAAGTACTAAGATTTTTAAAGATATTATTAATAATTTTTAAAGACAAATTAATTACGAAAATGTATCATAAAGAGTTCTGTAAAGGATCCAACCAGGAGATAAATTTACTAATGGCTTTATTTATGTCTTTCAATTCTGACATTATTTCCATAAATTTGACAATTGTAAACTATGTTGTTCATGGTTTATATTTTCTCATATCTATAATCATCATTTAATTCCTTTTATAGAGCAGATGAACCCAATGATAATGAATTGTTTTGAAACAGTTGATGAAACTTCAATAAGAGAGTCAACTCCAAATTGAATTTATTGTTGGACCTGGAAAAAGAACATTTTATTTAGGACTGTAAAAGAAGTCCATTTTTGTACCATAATTCTTTGTAGATTCTTGATTTAACATTGAAACAAGTTATTGGCACTAAAACTATATTTTGAGTTATTGGCAAATTTAATCTACTTAACAACCTTTGATGCATTTGCTACCATGTAATTTTCCTTCTGATATCTAGTGGAGAAATATCAGAAAGAAATGCAAAGATGTAAACTTGAATATATAAGTAATATTTTTCATGGCAATATTTAATTGAATAGTCATAATATTAGTATGAGTATTTTTTACCAAACAGGTTCACAATGTTTATCAGTTGAATATATTAATGCTAAGATAAGCTAGCTGTCATTAAAGTGCTTACCTTAACCAAAGCAGTACCAGTCAGCTTTCGAAGGAAGATATTTCTAGAAATTAATAAATTAGGTTATGATCTAAGATTATTCATAAATACTGCAAAATTTTGTATTTTAGTCTATTGTTACAAAAAGTTATTATATAGATTATGAGAAATTTCCACATGTTTAATTGATAAACTGAGCATACTATTTTATTGAATTAGGGAATATGATCTCAGTTTTAGAAAAAGATTTCAAAATTTTTCATATCCTTATTGAAAGACTTTTCTATTGGCAAAAAAAAAAAAAGATCTCTTTTGAATAGTCAAGACAATATTATCAGCATAAATGAATTTCTTGAATTTTGTATCAGGAAAATAACTGATGAATATATTAAATGAAATAGGTGAGGTAATTGAATCATGTGGTAGACTATTTTGTAAAATTTTGTTTATATTATGATTTTCATTTAATGTTATTGGAATTTTTCTATTGGAAAGCATTTTGTCAAGTAAATTAATCGTTCCTCACATTTAAGGATTTTAGAAACTTTTAAGATCATGATTTCTTCAAACAGAATCATAAGCTGAGATTAGATCAATAAAGGTATCACTCTTTTTTTTAATTTATTTTGAAACTCCTTTTCTAGTAATTGTCAAACATAAAATTTATTTACAATGGCTTGCTTTGTAAGAAGATGACTTTCAACTATTGGCAAAATTTGATTTAATATGATTCTCTTAAATAGTTTGTAGGGAACATGTAATAATGATATTGAACTATAATTTATTTATTTTTTTATCATCGTTGGTTTTATTTGATTTTAAGACTGCTATAGTTTTGCTTTATACTAAATTTTTGAAATAGTTTCTATATAAATAATACTGCTGAATAGTGTTATAAACTATGTTTTGGCTTTAGATATTAAATTTTTTAGACAGTCTGGAAGAATAATAACTACTCAATAGGTTTTTCATGGTTTACAATAATCAAGTTTACATTCACCAATGTCTATTGATTTTATTGAATTGATATTAAATGAACATTGTAAAAAAGAAACTTACACCTCAGTCCTAAGGATGCTTTTTCTTGTTCTATCAATATTGAGTTTACACATCTGATTAGCAATGCTCATTAGTAGTCGCAATAGTTTTAGTGGAGTTTTGCTACCATTATAATTGTGTAAGTGTATCCAGATTTTTTAAGTAGATCTCTCTCCACTTTTTTTTAGCATCATTCAGTGATTTAAGATGTCACAATTATCAGATCTTTGGTACACATGTATTGGCTATAAAAAAAAGACAGTTTTTGTTCCAACCTGGAATGAGTTGCTTTTGATATTCTTGACAGAAGGACTGTTTGACAATTATTGTTGTGATTTTGTTAAACCAATCATAGCAAAAGAGAATTGGAGAAATTCTATTAATCATCTTATTCAAAACATTCAATATATTGATTCCATTTAATGTTTTCCTGAAGATTTGTGATGATAGTATTTTAATTGTATTTACATATTGAACAATTTCCACCATCTAATATTAAGTATCAAATATCTTTAGAAAAATTTAACTTTATTTAAATATTCCAATTACATTCAACTGTAAGTAAGAGCACACAGGTTAGTATATACAAAACTTTTTAAGAGGTATTCTCTTCTCTTGTTCAGGTGTTGCTGGGTTAACCAATGACATTACTAGCATGGGAATTGATTGTGGACCTTAGATTCTTGAATATTGAATTATAAAGCAATGTTCTAACCAATTGAACCATCCTGCCACAGACAATTAGTAGTAATTTCATATACTTTTGATTTCTCCATTTTTTCCTAAGAGCAATATTAATTAGTGATTTTCATACATTATGTATAGTCACACTAGATTGACTAGTGAGGTTATTCATCATTGTCATGTGGTCCCTCTCCAATGTTTTTGTATTTTCCCAATTGAACATATGTTCATTTGTACATACATGATCTGCTACCTCAGACACCTTGTTTCTCTTTTCTATTCATCAGTTTGTACTCTTGAAATTGCTTTTCATTGGGGCGTCTGGTCTCATTAATATACATTCTTTTACATTCACATGGCATTTCATGGATGCAGTTTTTGCTTCATTATGTGAATGTGGAAGAATGTATATTAGTGAGACTAGTCATTCCATTGAAAAGTGATTGCAAGAGTACAAACTGATGATTAAAAGAGAGAAAACATGTATATAAGATAGAAAACCATGTATGTACCAATGAACATATGTTTAATTGGGAAAATACAAAAATATTGGATAGTGAAGGAAAAAGTACAAAGAAGAAAATTCATAAAAGCTGTTCACATGACAATGGTGAATAACACCATTAGTCAATCTAGTATGATTATACATAATGTATGGAAACTGCTAATCAATGTTGCTCTAAGGACTGTTGTCTTTGGCAGGATGATCCAGATGTTTTAGAGCATTATCTTAAAATTTAATATTCAAGAATTTAAAAGTCCAGGTCTGATTCCCATTCTAGTACTGTCACTGGTTAGGAAAGCAACACCTGAAGAAGAGAAGAGAATAATATCTCTTGAAACATTGTGATATACTAACCTGTGTCTATTATTAACAGTTGAAATTGGAATATTTAAATAAAGTTAATTTTTTTCAAAGATATTTAATACCTAATATTAGATGATGGAAATTTTCCAATATAAATGATTCCATGTAACTTACTTCAAATTTTATCTCAAACAGGATCAATTTTAATTATAGAAATGTGAATTCCAAAAATGATTAAATAGTTTTCTTGATTATGGAGAAAATGATCCAATGTCAATTTATGAGCAGGTAAAGGCGAACCAGTCAGGGATTGTTTCTTTTTTTCAGCTCCTGATTGAAATGTTCCTTTTTGTTTAGCATTATAAAATAAATGCATATTGTTTCTACAAGTTTACAATTTGCTTGAACTTTATTTTCGTATTGCTACAGGTTTTTATGAGAATTAATATATACAAAAGGTGCAGAAATATATGAAAGAGAATGATGGAGTCAGTTTATATTGGGAGATTTGTAAATATTGTATAAATAAAAATTATCCAAATGGTATCTTCATAGTTTGAAACGAAACTAGCCACATCATATTTAAATTAGATACTATCAAGAATCAGTGTAAATCTAGGAATTTTAAAAAGATGCACATTATTAAAAAAATGTTTCTTGAAATGCAATATCATCAATATTATGCTGAGCTATTACTTTGTAAAGGATCTCCATTTTTGATTTTAATATATCTTCAATGTTAAGTTGAAGTAAGATTGCTAGATGAATAAATGACATATTCCCATGATTCACCCTGCAACTAACATGCATTAGTATGAGAAACAAATTAGTTTTGTGTGAAACCAGATTTCATTTTGATGATCTTCTGGTTAAACATAGTGCATTATGAAAAACAAGATTATTGAAATGAACAACTGTCTGCTCTATCTTATATATTTAAGCTGATTTGCATTGAACTTTAATAACATCTTGACTGATTAAATTTCAGTTATTGCTACTTGATTATTATATGTATTTGTTTAATCACTTAGATATTAGGTAATAAGGAATTCATTTTTTAACCATTTCATAATTTAACTTGATACCAGGTGTTTTTAAAAAACAATGTTGATTCATGAGTATTCTATTTATATAGATTGCATTCCAGTGATTTGAATGGTTTCAGGATTGGGAATAAAGCATATTTCTTTGAAAAATATTCAAATTTTTTATAGTTATTAAGGAAAACTTCTATTTTGAGGAAGAATTTCAAACTTGTGAAGCCAAGAAATAATATCAACAGTGATGAATTTTTTATTTGTGGGAGGCCATTTATTAACTTTTGTTTGCTATGATTATTACTTAGAGTCACTTGAATTTTTTTACTGGAAAACATTTTTTAAAGAATTGTAATGGTTTTTCTGCATATTAAGAAATTTTGAGATTTTTTATTTGAAAAGTAGACTTCTTTTAAAAATGTTTAGAATTTTCAAAATGCTGAAAAATTAATAATAGCAAACATATCTTACTTTGCATAAAATCAAGTTAATGAAATCTGTAGTAAGCATATATCTTTTAATGTTGTTATTGTCTCCTTTAAGGCTGTGTATTGATCTTCCCACATTAGAATTTTTACATATATTATTATAAGCCTACATCTAGAAAACCTTATGATATCTTATAAGAATGAAATATTTTATTAATTAAAATGGTAAGTGCAAAAATCATTTTTGATTAATTTGCTTTGCAATTGTGCTTTGAATGTAACATCAAGAAGTTGCTTTTTGCCAGTAATATAATAACAATAAAAAGTTAATAAAAAGATTGCAAGTCACTGATAAATTATAAAATATTAGTAAATGCGAGAGGAAAGATAAAATACATATGCAATTTTTATTCCACAAAAAAAGGCTTAAATTTGAAATTCTTATTCAGAACATTGTCCAATTTCACACATTGAAACTGAATTTAGAGAGCTGACAAAACATATTGATTAGTATAGAAATTATGTATTGTTTTGTAACTTAATTTTTTAAAAAATCTTTCTTTTTATTTTATTGAAATAAAATATTGCATAAGAGTAAATGATTTTCATAATTTTAAGAGTATTTCATTATTTTAATTTCATTATTAAATTTGTTCTCTCTTTATAAAAATTAAAAAATATATAAGCGGATAATGTAATTACATTTAACTTTTAACGTTTTATCATTATATTACATTATAATGTAAAGAAACAATTAACAATTTACTTCTAAAGAATGTGAAGCATTTTTTTATGTTGTTAAAGAAAGTAAACCATATTAAATTTTTTTGTATATGTATTTATGTTCAGAAAAACAAATGTGAATTGAGTTTTATTTGGTGTTTACTTAAATAACAAGAAAATTATGAATGAAAGTGAATTTCTGTTATATTATTCTTTAAAATTTTATATGTTTTCTTTTATACAATCTAAATTTTTTTCATTTTGTTTACATTTACATTAAAATTTATATTGCTTATAATTTGATAAATTGAAAAAATTAATTTATAAATAAATGTGACTATATAAACAGGGATAAGACTTAATACTGACTCAATCTCCAAAGTTCAATTATTTCTAATGCTGTGTACAAAAATCAAGCTCTTTGTGGTTTGCATATATGGTAATTTGTAAATTTAAATGACTAGAAACAAATGTTTTTTTTTGTTTAGAGATCTGTGCAAGTAGTGTAGTCTTAGTTTTTTTTATTATAAAATATTAAAATAATAATCAGAAAATAATAAATTCTTTGCAACAGCTATATAAATATCAATTTTTTTTAATATACATAAAAAATCTTTTTCAGTACCTGATTTGGTGCCCTTTTTAAATATTAATAATCTATTACATTAATAAACTGTTTCAGACATAAAACCATCTAGTGTTCAATAATGAAATTAAAACAAAGAATAACAATACGAATCATTAAAAAAAAATCAAAACCTGCATATATAAATCCAGTAATTACAAAATAATTGACTATATCATAATAATATAATAAATAAAATAAATTCATGCATTTTTTACAATTATATATATATATGTCAATTTATATAATTTTGCATTCATTTTTAATCAACCAATTACTAACCAAATTTATAGAAGTCTTGTAAATATTCATACAAATATTTAAATTATTTTTAATATAGTATGTTTCATATATTTGTCTTCTTTTTGGATCTTTGATATAATTTGAACATTTAATACTTTTTGTAGCAGTTATTCTATGCCCACATTTGAAGTAATGAATGTATAATGCAGATTTATAATCTCTTTTATTAATTGGATTATTATGTTTTTACCTCTAATTGTTTGACAGTATGACCAAAGTAAATATTAAAAGAAAAAAATGAAGCCATTATATTGATGTCTTTTTCTCTATTATACAATGTAGACAGTATAAATATTGTTTTATTTTATAATTTTTAGGACAGATCACAAAGTAGCAGCCCAGCATCATTTAGTGGTTATGAAAAAAAAGTAAGAAAGTTTATCTCATTATATTTATTTTAATTTTGATTTTATTTGCAGAATTATTATTTCAAAAAATTTAAATGTATATATGTCTATTTAGTATGAATTATTAATAGCCTTTTATTTAAGTGTTTTGAACAATCCTAAATACAAATTCAAATCTAGAATTATCTAATATATCCTAATAATCTAAGCTAGTAGATTAGAGTATAACTCAGAATTAGTAGCAATTTATTTCAATTTTTTGTTATACTACATTTCTCATTACAAATTAAGAAAATTTGTTATGAGGCTCTGTTCTCATTTTTTTAAACAACACACTTCTTTTATTAAAGGAAGAGAGTGATGATAAATTGGATGTAGGCTTGGTATTGTATTTTATATGTTAGTTCGAAAACTATTAAATCAGTTATTACTGAATAATAAATACTTACACTGTAACAATGTCACTTGATTCTTTCAGCTTACTTTAGTATAAATAAGAGCAGCTCCTCTTTCTACTATTCTAACATGTTTATTGTAAGTTTGAAGTCAGTAGTTACTAGACAGTAATGCAATTAAATTCCCATTCTCAAACCAGATTCTTCCTTTTATCAATGAGGACTTAAAATTTAAACAGGAAAAAATACAATTAAGCATCGGCAGCCATCTTTAATTTGTACTTTACTTTCATGTTAATAGGATCAAATTAAAACCCTAGTATTTTGAACCCAAGCCAATCTGCTTGCATAGTTTCATAGATTTAATAGGAGTCTATAGCAATATATTTTATTAGTATCAATTCTATTCTAATTATAAATATCTTTTTTAGTTGTTTAAGAATATTAATACCAACATAAAATTACTGGATTTTTTTCAGTTCACTATAATTTAAATGAGAGCAGCCTTCACATTCTCTATTATTCGAATACTGGAAAATTTTTATGAGTGTTAATTTATATTGACTTTTTTTAATTGTTGTTAGTTTTAAAAACTAATTAAATATTATTATGGATAATTGAAGTAAATATCAAAACTACTGTTTTACTATTTTCTGAATACTTCAGCAAGGGTAAAATTCTATTCTTTACTTGATTCTTGAACGTAATTAGATAGCAAAATTAGTTATTGTTGCTCATTTTTTAAAGGTGTGAATAGCTTAATTATATTTATTAGAAAATTTCTAGTACAATAATTGGAAGTAATATGAATCCTTCTCTGTAATTTTAAAGCACAGAGTTCTTTCTTTTATAAAAAAGATTTTATAGAGATTCTAAGCAGTAAATAGTCATAATTACGGCTTTATTAAGTTCTTCAATTTTATCATTATATGTTCAAATTGGTTAATCATTAATTACATTGTTCAGCTACATAAATTCTGAATATAATAAGAAATCTATCTCTTAGTTCATAAATTTTCTGCTGTTAGAAAAGTTTTTTGGCTAATGATCCTGAAAAGAGATATTGACTTTAGATGTGTTAAGTAATGAGATTGATTGTGAATGTGTATTGTCTTAACAAATTTAATGATTTTTCATATATACTTTGTGAGTCAACTTGTCTTTTGTTATTTGGCAGAGGAATATGTAAAAGATTGAATAATAAGGAAATGATCTTATGATAAAAAGTCTATCTTTTAGATCATAATTTTTCTGCTATTAGAAAGGCTTTTTGGTTAAATATCCAGAAAAGAGATCTTGATTTTGAGTGTGTTAGGTTATGAACCTAATTATGAATTTATATTATTTCAACCACTAGAGATTTTTTATGTATACTTTGTGAATCAACTTTTTTTTTGTTGTTATTTGGTAGAGGAATATGTAAAAGTTTGAGTAACCACTGTAAGGAAATGATCTTGAGTTTATGATCAATGTTTCTCATAATAATATTTAATTATATATCTAGAAAATTAGGGGGAATCTTTTTTTTTTTTTGAAAAAGGACCTCAGTATTTAACTTCACAATATATAAGTGTTAAGAGCATTGCTTGTAGAACATTTGTGTAATATCTTTAAATAGTGGGAGACAAATTTTTAAGATAGCTGTTTATTGAAATTATTTTATATTCTAATCTTTAATTGAGGTAAAAACAAAAAAAAATTGTGAAAATTCATTTCTTAGCTTGGAATTAGATCATGTTTCAGTTTTTTGTTATAGAAAATCATGTTTACAAAATGTTCCATTGATGATTAGACAAAGAGCTGATTATGTGAGATTAGAGATATGGCCACTGTCTTTGAAATAGATTCTCAAACTCTTCATATCATTATTAAGGGACTTGTTTTATTTTTGAAGAGGATTTGTTTTATAATGCCATGGTAATGTTTTAAGCGTATATAAATTTCCTGCATTCTTATTTGGAAGATCACTAATGAATTTATTACAGTAGACAAGATAACTGAATCTTAATGGCAAAATAAACCATGGTTTCAATGTCTGTAAGAATATAATCAACATAGATTAACTTTAATATATTATTCTTTTGCTAATAATTGCTGGCTACTCACTTTATCGATAAATAATTAAATAATTAGTTGACTTAGCTATAAGATAGCTACTCGAATCTTAAATCTTTTACATTGAATCTTTCAGTAGTCGTTCTGTAAAATATTGTGTTTTACATGATTAATTTTTAAAATCACTTGATTTTTTAAATCTGATTAATTAATTATTTTTTTGCATTTAAGAATTTTAGAGACCTCTAAAATGAGATCATTTTTTAAATACAATTGAAACTGAAATTAGATTGCTAAAAGAGTATCAGTTTTTAATTTATTTTGGATACTCATTTCAATATGGGTAATTAAAATATAATTTGTTAATAGAAATTTTGTTTTGGCCTTAAAGCATCCTATTTTGAAAGTAGATGATTTTTAACTATTGATATAGTTTTTGTTAAAGTTATTTTTTCAAAGATTGTACTGAAAATATATAGTTATAATGTTGAATGATATTTTTTTCAATTTGTCTTGGGTTTATCAGATTTTAAAACAGCAGTACAATCTCATACCTGATTATAAAGTTTTAATTTATTGAGATAATTTTCCAGTGAACCCTGTATTTGCACATTATTAATTACAAACTTTTATTCATGATAAGGTACAAGATTTTATATCGGTTGGTATATTTTTGTCTTTTATATTTTATCTTATTAAATAATAAAGCTTGTTATATCCAGGGACTTTAAGTAAATTATACTTCTCCAAATATTCCTTTTTGCACACACACACACACATATATATATCTAAATAATAATAAATAAAAACAAAACATAATATATTGTACAATTCAATAAACTAAAAATATTTTAAAATATATATAATTTTCTTATGTGACATATTTAAAAAAGTTTATTATATTGTGTAATTAATTTTCTGTTTTTATTTATTTTATTATTATTGATACTACATATTTCTTATTTTGTAATTTTAAATAAAATTTTTGGAATATCTAAATAGATTTTTAAACAATGATGTTATATTAATATTAAAAGCTTTTAATATTTGATATGAATCTTTATTATTGTATATGAATAATATATTCATATATATTTACACTGAAAAAGATAATGAAATATTATCGAAAAATGTCTTTTTATATTAATATAATACTTTTATTTTACTATAATAAATATATATAAAAAGGAATATTTGAAGGAGTATATTTTTTTTAATGTAATAAATACAATAACTATAAAAATAACAATTTAAATATACTTTTTTAAAAATAATTTTTAAATTTTTTATAAAATTAGTTTTCTGTTATTTTATTATAATTTTTTTCAGAAAAACTGATATTGAAATATAGTGTTTATTTTATATGCACAAGTAAATTAAAAATATGCAAATTTGTTATTTAAAAAAACAAAACAAAACTAAAAAGCATTTCAAGAACTAATTTTAAAAATATGAAATAATAAGTATGTAAGATCTCAATAATAATAATAATAATAATAATAATAATAATAATAATAATAATAATAATAATAATAATAATAATAATAATAATAATAATAATAATAATAATAATAATAATAATAATAATAATAATAATAATAATAATAATAATAATAATAATAATAATAATAATAATAATAATAATAATAATAATAATAATAATAATAATAATAATAATAATAATAATAATAATAATAATAATAATAATAATAATAATAATAATAATAATAATAATAATAATAATAATAATAATAATAATAATAATAATAATAATAATAATAATAATAATAATAATAATAATAATAATAATAATAATAATAATAATAATAATAATAATAATAATAATAATAATAATAATAATAATAATAATAATAATAATAATAATAATAATAATAATAATAATAATAATAATAATAATAATAATAATAATAATAATAATAATAATAATAATAATAATAATAATAATAATAATAATAATAATAATAATAATAATAATAATAATAATAATAATAATAATAATAATAATAATAATAATAATAATAATAATAATAATAATAATAATAATAATAATAATAATAATAATAATAATAATAATAATAATAATAATAATAATAATAATAATAATAATAATAATAATAATAATAATAATAATAATAATAATAATAATAATAATAATAATAATAATAATAATAATAATAATAATAATAATAATAATAATAATAATAATAATAATAATAATAATAATAAAAAAAAAAAAAAAAAACAAAAAGCAAAGCAATCCACATTGTAATAAAGTAAATGTTTTTAAATATGTTTAATTATTTTGCATAACATATTTAAAAACATTTATTTTATTACATTGTTTAATGCATTTTATTTTGTTTTTATTTATTGCTATTATTTACGGATTGTATATTTTTTATTTTTATAATTGGTTTCGTTATTTTAAATACTATCTTTGCATATAACAATATACACAGTGATTAATTCAATTTGTTTTATAGTTATTGTTTTTTTTTTATAAGAGTTTAGGATAAAGTAATAGAAAATTAATTTAACAAATTTTTTTAAATGATTAAATACGCTGTATTTAAATGATTTTTATGATTATAGAATTTTTAGCAGAATAGAAAATCTATGATTTAATTTTCTAATCTATATTATGCTACTCTATTTAATGTGCTTATACATAAAGTGTAATAGTAGTAATTGAATGATTAATTGATTTAGAAAGTCATGAGACATTTGAGCACTCTAGTGGCAGATTAGCAATCAATAATACTATTCAATTAATCTGAAACAATTTTTTTTTTGTTGTTGTTTCTCAGCTGAGAATCAGTCCTGGAACTTGTAGCTTTAATTCTTCAATTCTATCACCAACTTTGTAGGGCTTTCAATCTTCCAAGTAATTAGTCATTCAATTAATTTTCCTTGTGTTAAAGTGATAGACTTAAAGAGTTAACAGTTCCTAGACCAAAGTCCAATGGTCACTCCAATGCTCAAATGTCACATGATTTGCTAAACGACAAACTTTGTTTACATATAAAGTAGAATAATAATGAGGGAAGTTTGTATTTTACTGAAGATTATTAGTAATGATTCTGCTGAGTTCAATTTAAACAATAGATTAAGAGTTTTTTGTAGCTGATGATAGCTTTCTCTGAATTATTTTAGCATTTAGTGCATATTTATACTGTTTCCGTAAGTCTGATTAAAAATGTAATCTGAACTACTTAAATAAGATAAGATTTCAAGCTTATAATTCAAAATAATAGGGTTCAGTTAACAATTTACTTGCTTCATTTTTAAGGTAGTGTAAATTAAAATGTTAGTTAGTTTATAATAAAAAATACATTAATAAATTTAATTGGTTATTAAAAAAGTTTGGAAAAAGGAAAGTTGTTAATAAAGAAAATTTAAGCATAGGGTTATTATAATAAAAGTCCTGAGGGTTCATGTGTTTTAAATTTATCTAATTTTGTTTTAAATGATTTTGATTTAGCAATTTTAAGTAAAGGCCCTTCCTTTATTCCTTTTAGCAATAGGAATGTGGTATTTGATTTTATTTTCAATATTGAATGTGTTGTAGAAATATTCCAGATAATAGTAAAAAGTCTCTACAGATAATTTTGAATAAGCAGTTACTTGAGAAAGAAAAATTTGTTTCTGGCCTAAAAGAAAGAAATTTTCTAAAAAAAAAATTAAGTTCATGTTTATGCTATTTAGGCAAGTCTGATTAAAAATATAAATTGAATTACTTAAATACGATAAGATTGCAAGCTTGTAATTCAAAATAATAGGTTCAGTTAACAATTTACTTGTTTCATCATAATTTAATTTTAAATATTTTTTTTTTTTTTTCTAATATGAATAAGTAATAGTTTGTTGTAATATGCTGTTTTATATTTAAAGTAGCAATGGTATAATTAGAAAATGGAACAATGAGAGTAATTTTAAACAAAAATTTAAATTAATAAAATGAATTGTGTCATCTCCATGAATTCAATTTTGTGATTGGTTTATGAAGTTTTAGTCGTTTTATATTTAACAAACAAGCTGTTCAAATACTGGAAAAGTTTTTGTGAGATCTCTTCTTTAGCACAATTTTTGTATTAATAAGAATAGAACAAAAATATCCAGTAATTATTTAAGAAAATATTTATAATATTGGGTGGTAATGAAGAATCAAAAGTGTGGACTGATTTAATATAATGTGTTTATATATCCGTATATTTAAAAAAAAAAAATTGATTGATTTGTGTCTTGGGAATTTATAAGAAGTTTGAGCACCAAATTATGCAGGGCAGTATATTTAATGATTAATTATGAATCATTGACTTAATTTCAAAATGCTGATGTTCATCATTTAAAAAAGAAAATTGAAAGATTATTTTCTTGGAAAGTCAAATGATGTTTGAGCACCAGAAGATACAGATTAAGCTCTAGTCCACTATACTGATACAAATAATACTGATCTTCCTGTAATCCCAAGATGATTAAATTTTCTGTAAATATTAAGAGTTAAATTAAAGTAATAATATTATTAGGATCTTTAAATATTGAAAATTTTATTGTTTGTTAAATAATTAATTTACATTTATATCTTGCAAATGCTATTATGTCTATATTTATGTCATTTTCCCTTGAATTGAAATATTTAATTTTTTATTAGAATAAAATAATCCATTTTAGAATTTCAAATATTCAATCATATTTTCTCAAAAAGATGTTGTTTAATTATTTTATTTAGTGTGTAATAAGTTGTAGTATGCTTAAAATGATGTGTTATGTGATTGTATCCGGATTACCTAAAGGTGCATTGGTGGAATGGCAAGTGATTGCTGTAGATACGGTTAAGTATTCGTTCTTCTGTAAGTAAATTTCATGATGTTATTTTCAACATATATTTTTTATATTACTTTTAAAATAATTTTAAAATAGACAATTTTCTAAAAACTTAACATTTTTAACTTTTAAAACTAAGCTTGTAGTTTTAATGTCTGTTCTAAGAATTTGATCTAAAAACATTTTGCATATCATTATATATTGGTCATATAAGTTATGGGTTTATAAAAAATTGCATTCTATTATTTTTAAATAACAAAGCATGAGGCAATAAGTAACATTTTCTGAATATTTATTTAAATATTACTATTAGGTAATTATCAGTATTTTGATTTTTGGTATATATATATATATATATATATATATATATATATATATATATATATATATATATATATATATATGACAATTGGTATTGTTTTAATTTGCCATTCTAAGATGTAATTGTCTAAATGGAAGAGCATAATTTAGTGACTAAAAAGTAACAAATTAAAATTTTTCTTATATCAAAGTATTATTCATGTCTTTTCTTAAATAACTATCTTTCTGATAGTTAATAAATAAAAAATACAAATGTTTGAATGTATTGCAGTCATGCTGTATTTTATATTATTGGTTTTTAAAAACAAGGTCTGTTTCAGTCTGATGTCTAAAAATCTTATGATTTGTTTACAAGAAGTATTGCTCATTAACCGCTGCTGTTTTTTATATATATTAGAGTGCTGAATGTATAAATATTCAGCCTTGTATTTTTTGTTTGGTAAGTAGGTGCCAATTTTCCAAGATCTTGAAATCAACAATTAGATATATGCTATTTTTTTTTTTTTTAAAAAAAAAAAAAACATTTCTTTTATATTTTAATATTTAGAACAATTTTGCAAACTTTAATGAATAATGAATCATTACATTATTAAGATATTTAAAACATAAGTAAATTCTGTATATATATAATCATATTTTATAAATTTAATGTGATTAATGAAAGAACTAGTCAACAATAGTTGGAATTTTTAGTTTTGTAATAATACCTTTACTAATCATATCAAATTTCAGAATGGCTTTCCATAAACACGTTATTTTTGCTATGGAATTTAGGAAATGTGTATACACAAAAAGTAATTATTTATAATAATGTTAAGAATTTTATTATAATGGTAGAAAAATTGTGAAATTAGATATTATTTTTATGTTTGACACCACTATCTTTTTTTCAAGTTTATAGATGGTATAAAATTTATGCATAAGCATTCTGATGGCTGATTGCACTCCCAATCCTAAACAGCAATTGAATATTAACTTTTTCCTTTTTTCTATTTTTATTTTTTTAAAATTTTTTTATCAGGGTTTCTTCATATCAACTCCATCATATCACATTCATCCACCAACACAGAAATTCTGATTATCTTTTCTTCCTATCCATGCATATCATGAACAACCTTTACTTTTCAGATGACAAGGGATATCATATATCTAAAACTCTGTCCATGTTGATAGCTAGATATTTTTTTATTACCATATTCTCATATAATGTTTCTATTCATTATTAAGGGTGAATTACCATTGCTCTATAGAGATATTTTCAAGTATTTTTATTTTTATAATGTATTTCTGTATCTCAGCTCCATTATATGGAAATCATTCACTAGCACTGAAATTTAGATTATACTCTCTCAATATCCATGCATTTCATGAAGAATCTTCACTTTTCAGAAGAAACAGTTTATAAAAAAATGTGCAAATATATAAACAGTTTATAAAAAAATGTGCAAATATATAAAAATACTCAGAATGAAGATGTATCTTAATATTCCACTAATATACCCAAATATTTTTATATAATACTGATTAGAAGTTTAATAGTAAAACATTTAAATATTATATTATTCAATTACGCAAATCTCCAAACATCCCCTAGTTCAATCTTTTATAATTGGAAATACTGTCACTATCTGAGAATTATCTCTCAATTATTCTGATAAAAACACTCTGTGTCGAAAGTTGACTTAGCAGATTATTAAACATATTATTTCAGCCATATTTATTATTATTATTCATCTTTTAAATATTGTTTTGATACACTTTCTCAAAATAATAGTAGTTCCTGAACGTAATTTTTTTTTTTAACACCTCACTTTTTTTTTTAAAGGTGGATGAATAAAAACAATTGAGAGAAAGAGGAATAGTTGCAATTGAGGAAAGAAATACATGGCACAATAAAAACATGAACAAAAGCTTTACAAATTAATATTATAACTATGACCACTGTTTCTTCAGCAACTACAAGGAAAATTAGATATGACTGCACTTGCCCATGATTTTTTTACTTATGTAATTTTTAGCAGTACATTTCCATAAATTTTACTCTTTATATTAGCAGAATGTTTTTAATTGATATAACTGTAATTAATTCAAATTTATATTTTGTAACTGTAAATAAATAGCTTAATAATTAGTTAAAAAAAATAATAGAATAATGAGATGAATAAGCAAGGGTATATATGTATATTCAAATCTCAAAACCTACAATACAACTCAGAATTTTGAAGAAAAAACAATAACATTCCTTTAATCAATTGATATATGTCTCTTTTTCAGCCGTCTGGTAGAATGCATATTCCAGGTTGAGAATAGCTCCTGATTGAATTTTTTTTTGGAGTAGTGATGTGTAAAATAATACTATTATTGAAAATTACAAAAAAAAAAAAAACACACCCAAAAACAACAACACAACTGTTATTACTAACAGAGATACTAAAAACTTATATAATACTAATAAATGCCTAGTGCTTTCCACCTAAGTCCTTATCAAGACAAAAAACTATATAAAAACTAATCGATAAACATTGAAATGGTCTATTATGTTGACCAGGAGGAACTAATAGGAAAATTAATCAGTTTAGAGTTTACCGTATAAGAAGTACTTTTGATTACATATGATTCTTTAATTTTACACTTTTTATCCTGTATCTCATGCATTAACATCTCAAAAGATTGTGGACAAAAAATATGCCCAGTAGAAGATTGATGGGTATAAAAAAGCAGAATGCTTTATTATAAGTGTGATTATGTTGCTGAAGATAGTATTTTATTTTGATCTTGTTTCACCGATATATATTCTGCTTTTTATACCCATTAATATTCTACTGAGCATATTTTTCATCCACAATTTTTTGAGATATTAATGCATGAGACACAGATTAAAAAGTGTAAATTAAAGAATCATAGGTAAGCAAAAGTATTCCTAACATTGTAAACTCTAAATTGACTAGTTTTTCTATTAGTTCATACTGATTTACATAATAGTCATTTCAACACTTATCTATTAGTTTTAATATACAGTTTTTGCCTTGATAATAATTTACGTCAAAAGTGCTAGGCATTTATTAATATTATGTAAGTTTTTAATATCTCTGTCAGTAACAACAGTTGTGCAGTTTTGTATTTTTTTTTTTGTTATTTCAAGTGTAAGACAGAAGTATTTGTTTATTACAATTGAAAATTAATACATGTTAATTTAATTATATAACAAAATAACCAAACAACTTAATTAACTATCATACATTAGCATCTTTCAAATATCAATGAAGAAATTTGGCTATGCATTATTTATTCCAAAGAAATCATTAAGGAACATTTTCAAAGAATTTTATTCAATATTTTTTTTTCTTTTTTGACTTATCTTGAAAATTATAAAAATATAATTTATTTATTAACATTCAATAAACATCTTTTACTTTGTATTTTGAAGGCTTTTCTTGAATAATTTGGACTCTACATAGTGATAGAATGTAAGCCTTAATTTATCTTATAAATATTATTTATAACATTTTACTATCTAATTCAAGCCAGACTTTATTGTAAATAAAACGTTCATTATTTGTAAAATTAAAATAAATCTGTTTTAACCAGTAATTGTAATATTTTCTTAAAAATAGTTTTTGTACTTATATTTTTTCATATACTTTAATTATTTCAGTAGCTAAGAGTTGCAAAATTATAAGGTATATTGTTTGTATTTTTTTTTTTTTTTTGAGAATTTGAAAACATTTAATTTTGGGCCTATAAATTAAATGTGATTTTTAAATAAGATAATTTCACAGTAGTATGCTCTGTTTTTTGTTTTTTTTGTAATAATTTGATACATTTTGAGAGTACTTTTTTTATTTATAATTATTTGAAAGTTCTCAGTAATATATTTTTTATTATTAATTTGAATATTAATAATGTGATGGATGGTTAGCAAGCATGATATATTTCATTATTGGGTTGTTAAATCATCTGCAAACAATCCACCAAGAATATAGATTATAGATTCTATCAATGTAATGCTGTTCAAATTTATCTTTAGCTATCTAAACTCTAAAAAAAGTTAAATAATTAATATTTAAAACCTCATCCAATATATTTAATACCAATATGAGTGCAATCAAAAAACAGATATGAATTCTTGAAGAATGTGATACCTAGAAACTGCATTTGAATAGATTGATCTTAATGACTTGAATTACACTAATTTTTATTTATTTATTTCTTTTATTAAATATATTCACATAGTCTCCTTTTATGTTCCAGCATTCTAATCTTTCATTACTATTATTTAACTATTTATATATATATATATATATATATATATATATATATATATATTGAGCCGGATTGATTTCCGATTCAATGGTTTTATTACTAAAATAAATAAAGGAAGAACAGCTTCATTTTCATTAAATGTCTAATGCTAAAATTTTTATTATTATTTAAAACACATACATATTTATATTTAAAGTAGATCATTTAATGTTTATAAAATTGATTTTAAAATAGTTTACTTTCACTGCCTGTTTTAATCAATTTGATTAAAAACAGACAAGCTTGCTAATTATATATTCCTGTTGCTTTTATTTTAGTCATATTTTTAAAGTTAATTCTAAAAAAAAAAAGTGGAGATTTAGTTTTGTATTTGTCGTTTTTTATTCAATTATCCCTGGTTGGAAGTCTTAAATTAGATTGAGCGGGAAATTAATATTTGCCCTGCCTGGAATATAGAATGGACACTAATGAAAGTTTTGCGCGGGAAATGTAGCAAGGCAAGGATAGCCCGCCAATTTTTGGAGAGAGAAGAAATTCATTATTACATACACACTTGGATTATGGCCTGCAAAGAGATACCATTATGAGTAGCTGTTCGGACGTTTAATTCCTAATAAAAACTTAAATAATTATTGACAAATTTCGTTGCTGTGCAAGATGTCAAGATCCACCGCTGTGAGTTTTGCCATCATTAGAATGTCTGGCTAATTTAAACAAAGGACGGACCCACACCTACCAGCTCTCCTTCAGTCATGCCATGAACCTCTAAAATAAACACTGCCTCTACCTTGCCACTGTCAAAGGACCTGAAAGATGAACTATTATCAAAAGTGCGCACTTGTCACTAAATCACTAGGACTCTGCCTTACCGTAAGCTAAACTTTTTCCTATTCTAGCCAGGGTAAATAAATTGCATTTAATTAAATCTCCGCTCAATCTAATGATAAATATGTTTTAAAATGGTATTAATTGTTTTTATTATTATTTAATATCTGTATGTACTCTTTTCTAGTATTTAAAGTGTGTCTTGGAATCTTAGTTTTAAGATTCCAAGTTTGTTTGCAATTTTCGTTTATCAGAGGGTGCATTAGGAGATTGTATTTTATATGTTTAATATATACCTGATTATTTCGTTAACTATTACAAAACGCATTGGCAGTTTTTGTAGTCTTTATTTATTCACCTACCCTTAGTGGTAAAATAAGGAATCTTTAAGTATGTTTTGTTTGCGCTTTTTGTGCAAACAACAAAATCTTTTTGCTGGCTATTTGTTAAGTTATTTCTTCGGGTTGTCTGAAAGTAGTCATTTCTTTCTGGATTACGTTAAGATCGTAATCATATATCTTTTGCTGTCTTGTAAGTGAGATCAACCATGTTTACTTTGAATGTAGTATTACACGCAGCAGTCCTGCGGCGTTTTAACGACAGTAATTAGAATATTACTGCTCGGATGTTTGCACTGGTTACGTTGATTTCCGGCGGGACAGTAACTGTTTTCTTATCCCTGATTCAGGAAGCTAGGGTTGTTGTTTGTTTTTATAATTTTACAACTGGCCAGCAAGAAGATATTATCCTAACCATTTCTTATATTTTAAGTGAGAGAATTTTATTGCCAAAATGTTTAATGCCTTCATGTTTGTCGTACTCTTGTGCACTCTCTGGTAAATATATGTATGTTAACATAAGTCACTTTTGTATTCGTGGCTAGATGTCTTCACTCTATTGCACAACTTTTAATAAAATTAATAAATTGTTTAAACTTAATTTGGCTGACGTTTGTCTTTGTGCTTTGATTTCTCAACTGTCTAAATAATACTTAAGATATCTTGTTCCTCCCTGAGTGTAGTTCGGTGCCTTTTGATTTGCATATCCTGTTCACCTAAAATAAATGTCTAGTTCCTATTTTCGGACTAGTGGCGCCCCCAGGGTCAGTATATGCGAATCTCAAAGATCTTTCTCCCGTTACATATATAGTAATTTTTGGCGCTCATCGTGGAGCTTCCGTGTTTTCAAACCCATGTGAGATTTTGTTTAGACAGTTGAGAAAGATTTCAGGTGTAAGTGGCAAGATCTAGTCGGTAGAGGTTCGATTTTTGTTAATTATTGCATGTATTGTTGGAGCAGTTTTGTAGAACGGGGTTTCGTCTTTTTCATATGACATAAACAATAAATAGCGTATTTTCTAAAAAAAAAGTCTGTCGGAGTTAATTTTTTTTGAAGAGTTAAATATACATAGTTCGCCTTTTTCATATGACATAAATAATAAATAGAGTTTTTTTTGTTGTTGTTGTTGTTTAAAAAAAAATCGTTTGGAGTAAATTTTCGAATTTAAAAGTAGTAAAAATAGTTCGTTGTCTGCTTGCATATAAATAAATAGCGTTTATTTGCTTTGAGATTTTTGTTTAAAAAAAAAAAAGTTAGTATAGCGAGTTAGCCTTGTATAAAAATGGAAGGTAAAGAAGAAGGTGACAGGGCAGCAGGTTTGGAAGAGAGCCCTGTTTCATTTAAATACCCCCAGATAGTAGAAGAAGAAGAGAGCGAGACACAGATGATGATAAAGTTGATGAAAGAAATACGACAAGAGTTGCTAGAAATGAAACAAGGTCAGCAAGCTGAGATGAAAGAAATACAACAAGAGTTGCTGGAAATGAAACAAAATATAACAAAACAAAAGATAGAAATAAAACAGAGTCAACAAACAATACTGCAGGAGTTGAGAGCAGAAATGAAAGGAATGGGACAGGAAATATTGAAGAAAGTCGACAAAAATCAGGCAGCTATAGAAGCTATAGAGAAAGATCCGAATAAGGAGGTTCAGGAAGTTGAAATTTTAAAGGAAGAGATGAAAGAAGTAAAAGATGAGGTACAGCAAGGTAGTGTTAGGACAGGTAGTTTAGAAATAAAGATGGTGCAGGTTGAAGGGATGTGCAAGGAATGGATAGACATACATAAAACAACACGAGTAGAATTGGAGATGTTAAAGGAAGGAGAAATGCAGAGAGAAATAGATCTGAGGGTTGATGGTACTGTCAGGAAATTAGAAAAGGTGTTCGAAGGCATAGAGGAAAGTAAGGATAATTTGAAAACAGAAGTGCAACAAACCTGTATTGATATGATAAAAGGACTCGGATATAGGCTAGCTGGGACAGAGAATAAACCTAGGCTGTTCTATACTGAAGACAAACAGTATGAAACAGAAAATGAATATAGGGAGTCGAGAAGTAAAAGACAGGAAGGGCCCTTCAGTAGATTCTTGGAAAAACAATTCCTAATAGAAACATTCAAGGCTGAGGTGGGAGAAAGCCCATTAAATCATTTAGGAAGTTTGGCTAATATGTTTCGTGTCCAAGACTGGCTGGAAAGGGATAAAGTTATAGTAGCCAGTAACTACCTTTGTGAAACAGCCTCTGACTGGTGGCACACTTTATTCACCAAACCAAGAACATTTGAGAAATATAGGCACGCCATTTTAAGAACATTTTGGAGTGAAGCCAGACAAGACGGGATACTCTATAAAATATCCCATGAGAGATATTCCAGCGTTCGCGGTGAAACATACACGCAATTTTTTTATAGACAAGTAGCGAAACTCAAAGCATTAACGGCCTTTCCGTTGTCGGACGAGCAAGTCACGAGGACTATCCGACATAATATGCCATCCGACATACAACAAATGATGTTGAGTAATAATGGGCGGTCGATAGAAGAAATAGCAGAATTTTTAACGGCTGTAGATTTTGGCAATGTATCAAGAGAACCTGTAGACAGGTTCAGGAGAGTAGATCATCCTGACCAAACTAGATCGTCCTGACCAAACTCTCCATAAGAAGCAACTGCCTGACCGAGTATGATATTGATCGGACGTACTGTTTAAAAAAAAAAAATTTTGGTTAAGGATTTATGAGAACGGATAAATGTTGGAAATGAAATAGTTTGCTTTTCATGAGTGCGAGGAAAATTTCAGCCGAATTTCTAGGGGTAGTTTTTATTATAGTTTAGAAAAAAGAAAAAAAAAGTTGCAGGAATGTTTTTTTTTTTTTTTGATCACGTGTTGAGGCAGTTGAGCCGGATTGATTTCCGATTCAATGGTTTTATTACTAAAATTAATAAAGGAAGAACAGCTTCATTTTCATTAAATGTCTAATGCTAAAATTTTTATTATTATTTAAAACACATACACATTTATATTTAAAGTGGATCATTTAATGATTATAAAATTGATTTTAAAATAGTTTACTTTCACCGCCTGTTTTAATCAATTTGATTAAAAACAGACAAGCTTGCTAATTATATATTCCTGTTGCTTTTATTTTAGTCATATTTTTAAAGTTAATTCTAAAAAAAAAATGGAGATTTAATTTTGTATTTGTCGTTTTTGTTTCAATTATCCCTGGTTGGAAGTCTTAAATTAGATTGAGCGGGAAATTAATATTTGCCCTGCCTGGAATATAGAATGGACACTAATGAAAGTTTTGCACGGGAAATGTAGCAAGGCAAGGATAGCCCGCCAATTTTTGGAGAGAGAGGAGATTCATTATTAGATACACACTTTGATTATGGCCTGCAAAGAGATACCATTGTGAGTAGCTGTTCGGACATTTAATTCCTACTAAAAACAAATAATTATTGACAAACTTCGTTGCTGTGCAAGATGTCAAAATCCACCGCTGTGAGTTTTGCCATCATTAGAATGTCTGGCTAATTTAAACAAAGGACGGATCCAAGCCTAACAGCTCTCCTTCAGTCATGCCATGAACTTCTAAAATAAACACTGCCTCTACCTTGACGCTGTCAAAGGACCTGAAAGATGAACTATTATCAAAAGTGTGCACTCGTCACTAAATCACTAGGACTCTACCTTACCGTAAGCTAAACTTTTTCCTATTCTAGCCAGGGTAAATAAATTGCATTTAATTAAATCTCCGCTCAATCTAATGATAAATATGTTTTAAAATGGTATTAATTGTTTTTTTTATTATTTATTATCTGTATGTACTCTTTTCTAGTATTTAAAGTGTGTCTTGGAATTTTAGTTTTAAGATTCCAAGTTTGTTTGCAATTTTCGTTTATCAGAGGGTGCATTAGGAGATTGTATTTTATATGTTTAATATATACCTGATTATTTCGTTAACTATTACAAAACGCATTGACAGTTTTCGTAGTCTTTATTTATTCACCTACCCTTAGTGGTAAAATAAGGAATCTTTAAGTATGTTTTGTTTGCGCTTTTTGTGCAAACAACAAAATCTTTTTGCTGGCCATTTGTTAAGTTATTTCTTCGGGTTGTCTGAAAGTAGTCATTTCTTTCTGGATTACGTAAGATCGTAATCAAATATCTTTTGCTATTCTTGTAAGTGAGATCAACCACGTTTACTTTGAATGTAGTATTACCCGCAGCAGTCATGCAGTGTTTTAACGACAGTAATTAGAATATTACTGCTCGGACGTTCGTGCTGGTTACGTTGATTTCCGGCGGGACAGTAACTGTTTTATTATCCCTGATTCAGGAAGCTAGGGTTGTTGTTTGTTTTTGTAATTTTACAACTGGCCAGCAAGAAGATATTATCCTAATCATTTCTTATATTTTAAGTGAGAGAATTTTATTGCCAAAATGTTTAATGCCTTCATGTTTGTCGTACTCTTGTGCACTCTCTGATAAATATATGTATGTTAACATAAGCCCCTTTTGTATTCGTGGCTAGATGTCTTCACTCTATTGCACAACTTTTAATAAAATTAGTAAATTGTTTAAACTTAATTTGGCTGACGTTTGTCTTTGTGCTTTGATTTCTCAACTGTCTAAAAGATATCTTGTTCCTCCCTGAGTGTAGTTCGGTGCCTTTTGATTCGCATATCCTGTTCACCCTAAAATAAATGTCTAGTTCCTATTTTCGGACTAGTGGCGCCCCTGGGGTCAGTATATGCGAATCTCAAAGATCTTTCTCCCGTTACAATATATATATAATTTCTTTTTCAGTTTGTTCACACATGGTTTCTACCCTTTTATTATCATGGTCACTAGTCAGCATATAGACTTGAATATTCATTAAGTTTTTTGAAATTGTTTGAAGTCTAACTACAATAATCTGATAATTACAGAAATATACTTATAAAATTATCTTTGTTCATGGATCCAAAACAATATTTATATCATTGAGTCTACAGTTATCATCTCTTTTTTTTTATATTACAAATCATTTCAAAAAGTCATATGTTATCTTGCTTTCTGCTTTACATCATGTTTAACAATTGACTGGATTGTTTATAATCCTAATAATTTTTGAATGTATTTTTACAATACTTTTAATTTCATTTCTTTTAAATAGACTGTTATAATTGAATTAGCATACTCAGTCCTGAGAAACTAACTTTGCTGAAAAGGTTTTCAATTTACTTTCTTAAATTCATCTCAATTATACTTTGAAATCCATTCTAAAATAAAAATTCAATAACATTTTAAAAAGAATGGGTCCACTATTTATAGACACGTTTTTTATATTACATATACTTCTCTAAATATATCTTTAATTATTCTAGATGTAAAACTGACCAAATTCTTAAATGCTTAATAAGAAAATATTTTAGTTAGTATCTTAAAAAAAAAAAAGCATAATAAAAATATTTATATATATACTAATTACTTAACTTGTGATTAATTTGAACAATTAAATTAAACATTTTAGTTTAAATAATGGAGAAAAAAATTATAATGTATTTATTAAATACAATTTATCCAAACTTCAAACACTTTTTAGCAAAACTTTATTTGTGCATACACCTACGTTTCGACTATAACCTTACTCTGAAGAAGACTGCAGGTCAATCGAAACTTAGGTGTATGCACAAATAAAGTTTTGCTAAAAAGTGTTTGAAGTTTGGATAAATTGTATTTATATGATATTACGGTAAACATAAAGAAAAGTGTGATTTTGGTAATGTATTTATTATCAAAAGATGTTTAGAATTATTATTTATACTTGATTTTGTTTAATGACAATTAAATAGTCAAGTTATTATCTTTAAATTATTATACCATGCTTCAATCTGTAGATCCAAGAATGGTGAGTTTTGATAGCATTCTGGAAATCCCTTTGGTATTTTGCACTTTGAAAATATGGAGGCAGTTTAATATAATTTAGTGAAAATTCCAAATAAGAAAAAGCAAAACAGTATATTTATAAAATTTGTATAATATTATCAGTCACTTATATACAAGTATAATGATTATAATACCAAAAAAAAAAAAAAAAGACAGGGAACATCAGTAGTATTCAAGTAATCAAACTGAGCACTTTTACTTTTCTCAGATGGAAATTGTTATATCTGGCCTTGCCTTCAGAAGTGGACTATTCCAGATTCCTTGCCTGATTGGCTAGCACCTGGTTGCTATCCAATGGTGATAAATCCTTTGTTGGGGTTCGCTCTCTGAATCCGAGTGTTCCCAGTAAGGAAGGGGATCTGACAATAAATAGTCAGCTTTTTTGGAGGCAAGGCAGAAAGAGTGTTAACATCTGTCAACCTGTGAAATCTCTGCCATTCATTATCCATTACCATGACATCTCAGCAGTGAGGCAAGTCCATCTAGGACTGGAAACTGCTACATTTGCAGTCGACTCGAGGCAAGCTGGAAGAGTCTGAACTAGAGCCAATTCGAGGCAAGCTGTCCAGTGCAGTCAGAAGAGTCTCTTGAACTCGTGATGAGGCAGGCTAATCATATAGCTGGAAGTGAGTTTAGTCACTCGGTACAACTATCTCATCATTAATTGTATAAACTATATTTATATTATTGGTTAACTAACATGTGTGTATTTTTTGCAACTAATACATTATACATATTAATTGTTGAGTAGTTTGTCATTACTTTTTCTGATGGCTTGGAACTGAACCTGTAAATCAAGCCAAACATCACAGAAATGGACTAATAAACTAGCTATTTTTTAAAAATTTATTTATAAATCTTAATAATTTGGCAGACTTTAAATATTGAGCTACTAGAATAAATTGAAAAATAATGTTAGAATTCAAATGAAGGTTACATGTTGCATTCAAAACATTAATCAATTCTAATTAGAAATTCACAATCAATTCTTTATTGCATCTTGACCTCTGATTCATTGATTTCCCTATAAACAGTCTGTTTACAAAAATCACAGTTATCATAAAAATTTAAAACAATGTTAGGGTAAATACACATTGTTGTTTAATACCAGTTTTTATTTTGGATGCTTCAGATTTTTTATCTTAGTAATATTTTCTCTTATTCCATTGTATAGAAGTTTGAAAAATCCAAATAAACTTTGGTGGGAAACTAATTTCAAATATTGCTATATTTGTTAAATGTCTTTTTGTCTTGACACTTTTTTTTTTTTTTGCATTTGCCTGGTAACAAAAACCATATTTGTAGTCTTTTTGATTCTTTAAAATCATAGTGAGTTTCTCTATGATGGAAGCAATCTATACAACAAAATATTTTAAAGCATTTTACAGTAATGGAATATTAATATTCCATGATAAATTATTATTTATTTTTAAAAATTTTAAAGAATAGAAGTAGGCAGCGCAATGTTTCTAAAAAGTTCCAATATTTTTGAAGCTAACATATTACTATCTCATTTTTAAACTTCTCCAAGTATCTCATATGAACATTAAGTTTTTCCATTTTTTAAGATTAAAAGAGTTGTTTTTATGTCATTAAATTGAACATCTTTGTCCAAATCTAAATGATTGGATAAAATGAATATACTAAAAATTATCATCTCAGATCTTGTGTCATTATTTAAAAGACAATCAAAATACTTTTTCCACCTTTTCAAAATATCATTGTCATCGTGTAACAGAGTGTTCTTGCTGGATTTAATAGGATTGTAATACTGTTTTCTGATCCATATTTATTGCACAAAAAAAGATTCAAAAATGATCACAATTAGCAATTTTCTGTATTTTCTTTGCAGTTTTAATCCATCGATAATTTTTAAGTTTTGGGTCATTATTTTTTACTGTCTTCAGTCATTTAAATTATTGTGGGGTCCAATCATTATGAGCCTCTCATGCTATTAGTCATTTCCCTATACTCTTGTAATAGTAAGATGTTTATGAAACCACATTTCCATCCTTAAATTATATTCACAGCAGTTCTGCTCCCATTTCCCTTTTTCCACATTTTTTTTTTTAAATTTAAACTATTGAAAATTAAGAAAAAATGATGTGAATTAATTTAGTAAGTTAGAAGTTCTTAGTTGTCGTTGTTGAAACAGTATAATCACTAATGAAGGCAGTCATATTTAGGAATACTCCTGCTAAACATGAAAATAGAAGTAAAATGTGTTGTGAAGTATGGTCTGTCTCACTACAATCCTGGCTACATTACCTTTAGTGGTGGATTAATCCATTAAACTAATTATTTATCAGTTATAGTGATAAAGTAGAAAGCAGTAGTAGTACTAATAGTAAGTATTACAAATGTAATTTTTTCTAGCCATAGATATGTGGAATGTGCACTTTCATTGGTACAAACTCTTCCAGACTTGGACAGAAATACTAGTAGCTAATGTTCTGTCAAAATTTAAGGTCAGTATAGATTCTTAAAGAAATTTATCTTCCTAAGAAAGAAAGTTTAATAGAATTAGTAGATGCCTACAAGTTTTTTGTAAGAGTAGATCAACCAGTGAAAGGAGGATACATGATGTTGGATTTGCTGTAAAATATAATTTAGTATCTTGGTGTTAAAACTTGTTTTTTACAGTAATATCAGTGTTAATGTTCTGATATTAAATTTATAGAAATCAGAGAAAGGTTTTATTTCTTGCTGAATAGCATTATTACAGCAATACCTTTAGAAGATTAAATACATGTTACTACAAATAGTAAACTTTACATAAAAGTTGTTGGGAATTCAAATTATCTATTGCTATTGAATTTTTGTACAACATATAGATTGACTATCACTAATAATTTACATGGAACATTCATGTTCAAAATAATTACGTTTAATAGATCACATAGTTAGAAATCAGAATTCATAAGTTCTTATTAAATAAGCATTCACAAATGCAGATTGTTGGATAAATCATAAATTGTATACTCCAAGATTAAAATGATAATTGCATTAAAAAAGTAGGCTTATTCCAATTATATCTGCAAGAATCTTGATTTTCATTTTTTAGAAGCATGTTACTCAATTCAATTTTCACAACAGATGGCAAATTTAAGGGGGAAAAAATTAGAGAACATGATCAAGCGCTAAGAGAACTACTGAACGCCTGTCTCTATGGGATTCTCCTTATTAGAACAGCTATCACAGGGAATGGGTAATAATTGTCTCTAGAAAACATTTGCTAGCTATGACTAGTCTGACGTATTAAAAATGATTATCAAAATGGGAGTAGTTTATGAGAGAATGAAAGATAAAGCACATAAATTTAAATAAGTGCTAGTGTAACAACATGAATTTAAAAGTACAGGTGCATCAGAAAATGAAATTGTTATTAATAAAGCCAAAAACATTACCAAAATTATCTGCTTTTGTTGCAGTAACTGGGGCCAATTTATCAAGGAGTGCAAGTGAAGAAAAAAGAGTTGTAAAAATTGCAATTAGAAAAGGCACTTTAATAAAATGTGTCATCAAAATGATTAAATATTTTTAATGTAATTTTTTAACAAATAAATATATACTACTTTTGCATGCATTAACTGAAAACTTTATTGAAGTGATGTCAATGTATTTTAAATTTAATATCAAAATAATTGAAATTTGATTCCCGATCGATTTAAGAAACTAGGAAATCTATCTAAAATATTTTGGTGTCATATTTAATTGCCAGTGATTTATAACAAATGTACAAAATTTGAATAAATCATATTGAATATGAATTTATTAAATGCTGATTTCAAAATATTTACCAAACAAAAAAAATAATAAACAGAGTTTGTAATTTAAATAAAAGTGTTTAAGAATAATATTTATACATATTTTGATAATATTTAATGATAAGATGAATATAAAATATTTGTTAATATTAAAAGAAAAAAAATATCACTTTTTTTTTTAAGGCAAAACATTGAAACACATTTGGGAAAGTTTTGAATTAATATCTCATCATAGTTTTAGCAAAGACGAAAGTTATTCATTTATTTCTATTTGTTTGGGTAAGTTTCTTAATATATTAATATTTATATTATATAGTGAATATTTTCTAATGTCCCAATTTTCTTTTCAATGGGCTGCAAAAATTTGAACTATTCAGTTGAAATAATATAGCTATGGGGCATTTCAAATATTTTATTTAGATTTCAGCTAGTGTTATGCATTGTCTTTATAGTTATATATGTATACATAAAAATCTTTGTACACATACAACAAAAATCAAAAAGATAATGGCAGTTTGTTAGTAAACCAGTAATCATAGTTGCAGTAGCTTAGCCTCATAAAGCAACTCAATAATATTGTATGACACCCACTTTAAAATTGTGGTTTATACATAATGTCAGGAATAATAAAAAAAAAATTTTGGATGGAAATTAAAAGGGCTTTAGAACTGTAAAAAGTTTCCTGCTTAATATAATAAATAAAAGTAATGTCATTATTCTCTTCATATATATACATGATTTGAATGCTCAGAGTGCAATGGGAATGCATCTTCTGACAATGCCTATATCTTGATTTGAATCTGGATTTAATATACTTGAAAATTTTTTCTATGGTCTTGGAAATTTTTTCATATATCTAACCCAAAGCTAACCCTGCTAATCTTCAATATTAATCTGTAAATAGATATTATCTATTTTTGGCTAGAGGATACAGTAAGGATGGAAGACTGATCAAACTCTCATTGCTCAGTAACTGATGAGTATTATTTTTCTTTTTACTATTGTTCTATGAGGGGTATTTGAGGGGTATATAATGGGCTCTTTAAATGCTGTTTAACTTTACTGTAAGCAAATAAACTAAAGATTCAAAAAGCCAGATAAGATACTTATTAATATTCTTATTGATATATTACTATCATAATTATTTTTCAACAAAAAGAAATTAATGGAGTTTTTAATAATTAAATATATATAATTTTTAAATTCAGCTTTTAAATTAAAGATAAAAAACATCCTGTTCAATTCCAATATAGTAAGAGTTAAAAAAAAAGAAAGAAACTAAATAGAAAAAAATAAATAGTTCGATGAATGATTTATAATGATAATAATAATTATAAAGAGATTTGATCATATATATCTTTAAAATTTCTGTTAATGTTAAACAACATATCATGTAAATAACATATTTGCTTATCAAGTTACATGGATATTATCATCTCATTAATTGTTATTCATCCTACTTTAATTATTTTAAGTATTATGGCAGAAAAGAAAATGAAATTAGGAAAGGATGGAGGGCTATATATATTATTTAACAATGAAATACTATATATATATATGGAAACTTATAATTAAATATTATAAATGCAGTAAACAAAAATTTTGAAAAGTACAAAAATATATTCGTCACTTAGGTGCGCTTTCGATTATCCTCGTAGTCTTTATCAACTAATACTTTGAAAGATTAACCTTCCCATAATTCCATGATCTTAATGTTTGCTGCCTGCCTCATTGATCAAGTCCTGTGCTTTATATTCTTTGAAAGGTTAACTTTCCCATAATTCTGTGATGGGAAGATTAACCTTTCAAAGTATTAGTTGACAACGACTATGAGGATACAAGCAGGAATTAATCAATAGGTAGGCAGAAAATGTTAAGATTATGTGGAATTATGGGGGAATGTTAACCTTTCAAAGT
This sequence comes from Epiperipatus broadwayi, assembly GCA_028023455.1. NCBI lineage: Eukaryota > Metazoa > Onychophora > Udeonychophora > Euonychophora > Peripatidae > Epiperipatus > Epiperipatus broadwayi. The sequence goes on from JAQFVV010013738.1 coordinate 53,466, forward strand.
ATTAGTTGCCGACAAAAGTCTATAAGAATAGCTCGTAAAGCACTCCTAAGTGACGATTATATTTTTGTACTTTTCAAAATTTTTGATTACTGTATTGACTAATATTTAATTATAAGTTTTCCATATATTACTTTGAGGAAATACAGATATCGATTTATAATATGATTACATATATATATATATTAAGAAAACTACAGTGAAGAATTGTAGAAATGATTTTTAAAATATATGTTGCAAGATGTAATATAATTACATAACCATTACAGTAGAAGTTTATTTGATAATTTTAAAAATTACAGAATAGTTTGTAGTTTATCATATATTATATATTGGAGATATAATCAAAAACTTGAATGCAGATAAATGTCAATATTAAATAAAAGTATCTCTGTCTTATTATAAAGACAAAAAATATAGACTTCTTAAGGACACTTTTATAACTCCATTATGACTAAAAATCAAATTTCTAATGAGAGTAAGAAATGTACTTTAATTGCTGTCATATTATTTCCACTTCATAGACATTACTATGAATTTATTTATTTTTTCAGTCAATTTAATTTGTAACTGGAATTTCAAACAATCCATTCTCCTTTACTATGTCCATGTAAATCACATAAGTACTGTTAGCATTTAGTTGTACCCTTTTAAAAAGCTCCATTGGAGGAATTACAAATGTTTAATAATAATTTGCAGCATATACTATTATGTAATGTCATAAATTTATAAGGTATGTGAGAATTATTGAAATAAGAAAAGTACACTTACTATTCTATAGTACCAAATATTAAATAAATAAAATCTTGAATATTACCAACATTTATGGGTATACAAAAGAACAATCCAGTTATTTATGGTATTTCACTGGATAGAATGAATGTTTTAGACCCATAAATATAGTTGATGGACTCATTATTTGACTAGTGAAAAGTAATCTCTAGACTTGTTTATTTATTTATCATATAAACAAATTAATTATTTTTTTTATTATTTTTCTTTAAAAAGCAATATATTTTATTGTTCATTTTTAAATGTGTTCATTATATAAATAACATGAGCTGAATTAATGTACAGAATTGAACTGCTTAATTCAGAAAGTAAAAATCCAAGGTTTCTTTTTATGATGGGGGCACTTAAAATTTTTATAGTCACCAGACATTATTACTGTCAGCATGAGTTAAGATTTACTCAAATATTTTTTGATTTTATCTCGAATAAACATACAGATTCATGATGACTACCATGTTTTTCTTTTAGTTTATTATTTTGATCTGCAAGAGAAAATTGCTAGTTTATGATTTTCATTTTTTCCCTAGGAAAGTATAACCCTAAAAATGAAAAGAGCAGAATCATTTATATTCACTATCTAAGTCCTAAAAACAAAAGTATTTAACTTTAATTACATATTATGATTGTAAAAACTGAAAACCAACGTTAACACAAGAAATGGATGGGAAAATACAATAACTAAATTTTTATTTTATGATTATTAAATTCAAGTACTGATATAAAATTTTTAGTACAATATACTATACAGACATATTGTATATGAATATTCAATAAATATAAATTAATAATTTTTATTGTTAAGTATTTGAGGTTAATCTTTATATGTTTTCAGTTAAGTTTACAATTATTTTAAAAGATATGGGAGAGGTTATAATTTGGTGTAAGAAATGTACTAACTACTTAATCTTTTTGATATTGCAAAATTCCACTTCCGGCATGATTCTGGGATCAAGGACACCATACTATTGATCGCTCATTAATTATTCTTTCTTTGGTTTAGAAAATGATTTGCTTTTTATATCTCATAAGAGAAACCATTATCTTTTTATTTTTCAGTAAAAGACATAGTGAACTTCCACTTAGATTAAAAAATTTTTTTAAAAAAATATAATAATAATAATAATAATATTGTTATTCTCCATTAATTAAAGTGTGATGTTGATTGATTTTTTAATCACCACTCACAAGTGGTCTTCCTGTTAAGTGATATCATTGGTCAATGGCTGAAGAAAAAAGAAGCAAAGGTCCCCCATTTATTTAGGGGAAAGAAATACTTAATAGATGAAGATATGTGGAAGGAGTTATTAGGAAGTTGATGAACAGGAATGGAGGGAAATGTAAAAACTAGCAGCTATATTTGCAAAACTAAAAAACAGAAACTTGTGGTGTGCAGCCATAAATTAGGCTGGGGGTCATAGTGATTATAAAGAAGATATAAAGGTTTCAAAATTAATTTTAATAGCGAAAAAACAACTTCTCACTAATTTAATCAATCTAATAGAGCAGTTAAATGAAACATCTTAAAACAAAAGATAATGATAATATTAATATAGAAAGATTTATACAGTGATGAGAAGGGATTTTTACAGTCATATTATTAAAAAAGAATGCTAAAAAACATACAAGAAAACCCTCTTGAATATGCATAAAAATGAAAGACTGCAGAGATATGGCAAGAACTGAAACTAAGTTTTGAAAGTAATAATTATAAAAAAAAAAACTAATTTAATGAATAATGAGACATAAGAATTAAAAATGAAAAACAACTAAAAGGTTCCTGATCTGATAGAGAAGAAAAAATGAATTTGGGAATATGAGAATTATATTCATAAGAAAGGACATAATGTAAGAAAATGAATCTCTTACAATATTATTATTGTTGAATATGATAAGTAAATTATTGTAAAACGAGTGCGTAGAAAGGTTCCAGACTTTAAATTTCCATTCAAGATTGATGAGACACATAGCAACAAAAGAATAAAAAAAAATTTAGTCACTCTAGGCCATGCCAATAAAAGCAAATTCTTACATAAGAATCCAAACATAAATATTTAATTGAACAAGAAGATTATAAAATTTGAAGGGATACCCCTATTCTATATCATCAGTATGAAAATAATAGAGAAGCTAATTGATATTAATAGTCGTAACATCTTTTAAATGATTTAAATAATGCTTAATTGGAAGGGATTAAAAATGAATATGATTATTAGATAAGATTTTCTTATTGAAGTTATAATTATAGAGAAGAAAATGAAATAGAAAAAATATCTCAAATTGGAATCATAATGTACAGTATGGAAGGGAATGTGAAATATTCTGATATTAAAATATAAAATTACGAAGAAGTTAAAAGAAAGAGAGAAATTTGATCAATGAGTTAATGCTTCTTATCAAAATATATATTTTATAATATATCAACTTTCATTGAATTGCTTGTGGGTATACAGAGAAAGTAAATATGTCTAAACTGGGACTAATGCTGAAAATTTCTATGATATTAGAATAATCCATGAGTGCTGTCTATCATTCTTACAAGAGAGGGCAAAGAAGACCTCACATTAACACAGTAAAAAAGCAAAACAATAAAAAGTTGATGTTTAAAAATTAAATCTCCTAGACAGTATTTAAAGAAAGTACTGGGTAATTTACAAAAGCCATAAAACCCTGCCATGCTATATTTTGGTTAGCACTATTAGTCAATATTGAGAATATGAGGCTATTATATTTGTAGCTAAAGGAAAATTATATTAGAGATAAAGAATACTTATATGATATTATTAAATAATCAAAGGAAATTAGAAAGTATTAGGATCTTTGCTGAAGAATGGTAATATACCGAATTTCTCATTAATTATTTAGTGGTTAAAGTTAAACTTGCTGTGGCTATGCATGGATATGAAAGGACATTTTTTCCCCATTAATTGAGAACAAAAAAATATTTAACTTCTCATTTTTTAGAGAAAGAGCAGCTAACCACATTTATCTCAGTAGGCTAAGGTTGTATTTTTTTTACAAAGAGTTATAGAAGGGGTCCATCAAGGTCCACAGTAATAATATGTAATATACTTTGTTTCATGTATGATATGTTAGTTCATAGTAAAACTTTAAAAGAGCACATAGGTATTAGCAGAATTGTTAAATAAAATTAGAACATCTAATGTGACCATAAAATCTTTCAAAACAGTTTGCAGAGAAATCTGCTTCTTAGGGCACATAATAAATGATAATAGAAACAAAATCTTACTGTATTTGGTAATTAAAAAATCATTTATCAAGTTTAATATGAACCAAAATCTTCAAATCAGATTATGGTATGTAATTCTTATAAAAGATTATTTCTGATTCACATTAAATTATCAGATTGTTACAGTCTCTCAAAATTGGAAACAAAGTAGGATAATAATGTGTACAGAAGCATTTAATAAAAAAAATGTTTTAATTTAAATGTGTATAGTTGAATTACTCAATTTTTCAAAAATCTTTTATGAATATTTAATATTTGAAGTGCCTTAGACATCCAATAAAAATAATGAAAAGAATATCAGGATCGACAGTTGAAAATTATCAATCCATAGTAGTATTTTTAAGAAATTAATTACATGATTTTTAGGCAAGTATATGTTACTTTTTTTATTTAATGATTCTAAAGTCTGAGATATAAGTAATATTTTTTTTATTAACAGGTATAATTGTGATTTTATAAAGTCAATGATACAGATTATTATATATCTTGATAAAAATATAAAGTCTATAGAAATATTTAGTTTTTCCAACCTTGAGTATTTTTTTTTCTTTAAACAAGTTAGGAATATTATGAAAAGTATTGAGCATTTCCTTTAGTACATTTTTCTAATAACATCTCTTCAGAATTTCAGTTTATAACTTACATATATTAAATTACATTAGTTAAATTGAAAGAGAATAAAATCAGATGAACATTAAAAATACTAGCTAAACAAAATTTTGTATTAAAATTCTTTCATGACCATGGTTTCACATCATTAATCAATGACTTCCAAGTGAAATTCTAATGTAATATACCACCAACTGATACATATATATGTAAACAAGTAAAATGTTCATCACCAAAAAATGTTGTACAGAACAATGATAAATGAATAAGCATCAATGATAATTGAATAAAAGATATAGTTTTTCAATCCACAGAAGCACTTTCTAGTTAATTCCCAACTTTCCTCAACTCCTGGTAAATGTTAGAGAGAATGGAAATCAACACATCAACTCAAATGCCATGAATCCTGAAGTTTAATACGATAGCAGCTTGTCTTCAGATAAATTATATTCATTTTATTTTTATTTGTTAAAATACGTCTCCTAATTTTTCTTTTATTATGGTTTCTCTCTTTCATGAAGAATCTTAACTTTCTAAGATAAAACCTAAATTTATATTTACATACTTCTTAGATCTATGATTAACTTCAAGGTATTAAATCATTATTATTTTTACTTTTCACATGCACAAATAACAATTCGTGCTTTTTTTAATCTTTTTCTCTATAACGTATTTCACACCTCAATTCACCTATATCCATATATATGATCCACAAAAAATTGATATACATTAATTTTTAGCTTGACAGGTATAACACTTTTGAGTTATTCACTAACTATTATTTGAACACAAAATGAAATGCATAACATATCCTATAGAATATATTTCTATTTTTTTATTATCATCTTTCAACTCTCTTTAAATCATTATACCTCTCCTTTAAATTCGAGCATAAAGCATTATTAATCTGTGCAGTGTTGTATCCAATCCTTGTCAAGTCAATTTTCCTTTAGTAAATTCATTACTTTTAATTTCAGTTTCATTAACATAAATTTTCATTAATAAACAGAAAGATCTAAACTTGACACTTATGCTAAATAATTGCACTTGGTACTTTGAGATTATAAGGTTTATATATCCTCTTTTTAGAAGGTTTGATTATGAATCTATAATTTAAGATTCTATTATCTCTTGTAATATATAAACCTTAAATACTTAACACTTTGATCCAGTTCCCTTTAATAGTCCATTTCACACCATTCAAATTATTTAACCTCTATAAGCACCCCATTTATTGTATTAGTATGTTCACAACAAAAACATCATCCATATATCTTTTGTAAATTTTAATATCTTTTAAAAGTAATATCAGGGGGGGGGGGGGGGGGGGGGGGGGGGGGGGGGGGGTTAAGAGAGAGAGGGGGGGGGGGAGGCATTGACATATGAGAGTAAAAATTTAATTATGTGTAAAATATTAAAATTTACAAAAGATATGTGATATGATGTTTTTGTTTGCAGACATACTAATACTAAATGAGTTGAAATGGACTATTGAAAAAGAACTGGATAAAAATATTGTAAATTAAAGCTAAGAGACTAACTTGCAAGGCTTTATGACTATCAACAGTAATCAGATCGTAAATACTGAGACAGAGAATTTAATAAGAAAGCAGGGTATACCCACCCTCTCTTTACTTTAGCCATTCATTGTCTAAGCAGCTTTAGGATCTGTTGAGAGACAGCTTTGAATCTTAAAATGATCTTCACACTCAACTCTACTTGAGTTCGGACAATTAAAATATGAATAGAAACTCGATTTGATCTACTTCAGGTTTTTCGATGACTGTTTGGCAACTTCTGCTGCAATATATGTAAACGATATTTATTTTATAAAGCACCGATGGTAGTTGAGATTAAACTGAGAGACTGCAACTTTTCAGTGCTTATGACGATCAAGAGCCAATCAGAAGAGGGTGGCACCACCCTTTTCTTTGTTAAATCCTCTGTCTCAGTATTTGACGATCTGATTGGCTGTTGATAGTCATAAGTGCTTGAGAGGTTGCAGTCTCTCAGTTTAATTTCATACCGCCTGCGCTTTATAAAATAAATATTATTTACATATATTGCTGCAAGTTATAACGATCGGAAAACTACTGCGTAGTAAATCGAAAGATTTCATGCTGTATGTTTGTAATTTAAACTCAGTGAGTTGAGTGTGAAGATATTTGAAGATTCACGCTTTCAGATCTAAGTACTTTAGACTGGCTTGGATATATAGAAAGACAAGTAAAGAAGAGAGTGGAACCACCCTTTTTTGTTAAATTTTCTGTCTCAGTATTTATGATCTGATTGGTTGTTGATAGTCATAAGCGCTTTGAGAAGTTGGGTAGTCTCTCAGTTTAATTTCAATACCGTCTCACCTTATAAAATAAATATTATAGGGAAAGTATTAAGTATTTGGATTTATATATTGCAAGAGATAATAGTATGTTAAGTTATAAATTAATAATCAAACCATTGCAAAAAATGAGATATATAAATTGTAAATCAAATCTACCAATTGTGCATAAGCTGGAAAGTTTCAGATCTTTTTTGTTTCAGAATGGAAAATTATGCTGTTACCAAAGTGAGAAATTAAAAATATTGAGATATTTGCCAAGGAATTGTTTGAAGTTGGTTACAACACTGAACAGATTAATAATACTTTATGTCAATTTAAAAAAGAGATATAATGATTTAAAGGAGGAAAAGATTGATAATAAAAACTGGATATCTATTCCATATATTTCAAATGCTCAAGTGAAATTTTAAGGATATATATATAAAGATGTGTTCAATGTTTTATTTTGTGTTTCAAATAACATTAATAAGTTAGTGAATAATTGTAAAAGTTTATACCTGTCAAGCAAAAGATAATGTGTATCAAATTTTTGTGGATGTATGTGATGCAGCATAGAGAAAAGATTAATGGAGCATGAATTGTTATTTATGTGTGTGAAAAGTAAAAATAATAATGATTTAATAACTGCTTGATCTTGAAAGTATTGAGATTCTTCATGAAGAGAGAAATCACAATAAAAGAAAAATTAAGGAGGCAATTTTAATAAATAGAAATAAGATTAATATAAATAATAGAAAATCTGCTAATATTAAAATTGAGGATTCATCGGATTTGAGATGATGACGTTTGCTTCCATAATGTTTTTTGAATTTAACAGCAGTTGAGGAGGGTTAAGGAATTAACAGAAAGTCCTTCTACAGATTGAAAGATTGTATATTATATTTAATTATGTTGTATTTATTATTTATATTGTTATATATATATACACACACACAAAATAAAATAACCTTCCCATAATTCACTTCAAAAATCAACTACCTTTATATATCAAATTGATAACCTCAGATTTAAGATTTATCATCAGTGTTTCTTTGTATTTAATTTTTTTTTTCAAAAAAAAAAACTCTGCATTGTTAAATTCAGAGCTAATATTGAGGTATTCAAAAATATTAGATCAATATGCACAAATTTCGCATCCCAAGGATGTTCCCTAAAAAAAAAAAAAAAATTGTTTGTGTATTTTTTCAAGGTATAGATGTTTATTTCAGAGATCTCATTTTAATGGCATTCATGTTTTTACATATATTTTGTTTACGTGTTATAATTTTAAAAAAGTTTCCTTTATTATTTTTTAAATTATTCCTTATCAATTTTAGCTTCACAGGATATATTGAGTATGGATGTAAGTATTGTCAAATCTAAATTTTTGAACCATCTTAAGAAATTACTGGAGGAATGTAAACAGTCGTTTTCATCTGTTAATTATATTAAAGTATTCTACAAATCTGTCTGCCCAGCTCAGATTCTTAAAGGTACTTCTTAATTAGAAATTTTAATTTATCTTAAAATATAACCAAATTATTACACCATATGGAACTATAATGCATGTTTTAATGTTAATTTGTCACTATATTAAAATGGAAGTTATGAAAGAAATATATTAAAAAAACATGATTTTTAAAAGTTTATTTTTATTCTAAATATGCCTTAATTTTTAAATCTTGGATGCAATTGCACCAAGTTAATTTAGAATTGATTATCACAAACATTTATTAGTTTTATTAATAAAAAGGATCTATAATAATAATAAATACAACCAATTATAAATTTAATATTTTTTAGAAATGTTAAAAATAAATGGAAAAGCAAAATCTAAATAATCTTGCATAAAATGATGCATATTAATATATATTATATATTTAGTTGACAAATTTGTTTATAAAAAGGGAAAATGGCAAACATGTAAATTTCATGGATCATCTTTCTTGGATGAAGAGAAATGGCAGCAATCTGTATATTAGTAAGATGTCAAAGCTACAATTAATCATTTGAGAGAAAGAAAAGTTCTTGAAATATAGTAATTACTATTATCAAAACTGCTGTAGTGAAAATTATCATTAGTCATTATACTGTAATATGGGACCAAAAAGCTAATGGCCATATTACATATTCTCAAGACTACATCCTTTTATGATAGTGAAAAGGCATATTCTTGAGAATTTGCAATATAGTTGCTAGCCTTTCAGTCCTAAATAACAATATGACCGTAAGTCTTAATTACAAATAACACTATTTTTAATTGCATAAATGTAAAATAAGATATTTATTTTATATAGCACGATGTTTTTAAACTGTAATAATAATCAGGCGTTAGCTAATGCGCATGCGCATTGTGGATTTTAACTATTAGATGGATTGATTCTATCTTTTCACAGAGACTTTATCTTAGTGTTGGAAAGTGAGAGTATTCATTTATAGTTAAATTCCACAAAGCGCATGTGCATTAGCTTAATGGCTGATTATTATTATCAATGTAGAATATAATTGCTCTAAAATTTAATTTTTTAAAATTGTTTTTTAAGCATGTTTTTCTTTTTAATAGATATTTTAAATATCTTCAGCCATTCAAGCAGTCCAATTGATTCCTGTGATAGGTTTTGCTGTATCCCATTTTTTCCTCCTAATTCAACTTATAGCTATGTAATTAATAACTATAACCAAAAAATAATTGTTATTCTACTTTATATATTTGTATAATAAATTGTTTTTATATAAAGTATAAAAAAAGTATTTATAATTTTATTATGTATATATTAACTTTTTCCCTTTATAAAAAAGCAAAGATTGGTGACAATATTTTTATATATAAAATGTATCCGAGAGTTATTAGAAATAAAGATATTGGTTATATAAATTCAAATGATCTATTGTTATTAATGAATTTTTCATAACACAAGAATTGAATAACACAATACTTTAATTAGATGGAAAAATCATTATACAAGAATTTAGATGCATTCTCATTCATAATTGTGATATATAAGATCAATACTATTTTTCCAACTAGGGCCCTATAATTTGGCAATTTCTAATATCTGGTTAAAATTACAAAGGATTCCTTTAAATTTTAGAATTTTTGATTTTATTACTTTAGTATGAGTTATGATATACAGTACTTAATATTTTTTATTTAAACTTAATACATATAAAAAAAAAAAAAATAAACATTACGGTAAATAAATTAGTACATACATATATTTGAAATTAAAATTACAATTGGGTAACAACCTGCATATAATACTACTGGATTACAGTAAGGTGAAGAGCATTTGGAAATGATTTCCCAATTCAGCATTTTGTTAATTTGCTTAGATATATCTCCCCGATATTGGTATGGAATAGGATACGATTTGGATTGAAATGGTTGATCATGAATTAATCTAATTCTCTGTTGGAATCCCTTTACCACTCCAGGTATGTCTGAGAAAATAGAATTAAATTCTCTTATAACAAATCGTAATTTCAATATATCATCACTTCCAAGCAAATTGGATTCTGAAGAGTTTACTCTCTAAGAGTGTTTCTGGAATGCTAGATGTTATACAGTCTACTTCAATTAGATCATATCTTGGAAGCAATGTCATGTCCAAGACTTCATCATTAATTTCAACTGTTTTATTACAGAAATCAATTACACAAGTGTTCAAATGTAGGAAGTCTGCCCCTAAAATAACATTGTGAATCAAACCATTCAAAATTAAAAATACATGATAGAGAGTTGTTTGGCCAATTTTAATCTCAATCCAAATTTGTTTTTGGATTAATTTAGCTTTTCTGCTGTTAGCTATGGTAACCTGCATAGATTTTAGTGGTAATATTTTGATGTTAGGATTTATTGCTAAAATCTCTTGATAAAATTTCTCTGATATCTCTGAAATTTGGCTACCAGAATCTAATAATGCCTTAACCAGCAAGCTCTCAAACAAAACTTCTATCATAGAGCAACTTTGTAAAACAAAATTTGGTGTTTTATCTTCCCATGAACACATCATGTTAGTGATTTCTCGTGTAAAGGTTTGATTCAAGTTCCTCATTGGGTATTTGGTTTCTTGAGGTGAGGAATATTTCCACAAGTACCTTTTTAGTTTGTTTTATGTGAAACTGTAGGTATATCTTTACTACATCCTGGTTTTGGGGAATTTCTTGGATTATTAGAAGTTATTTTTATTTTATTTAAATTATCATGATTTATTTTGGAAGAGGGGTCATAAAGTATATTCCTTTGAAATGTTTTTCCCTTCCAATGATTGGTATCTTTATTATTTTTCCTTCTATTATAAAATATTGTATTGATTGAAGCTTCCTCTCTTTTTTTATCAGGTAATCTAATTGATAAATTAGTTTGATTCATATCAATACTATTTAAAAGTTCTACTATTTGTTCTATTTTTGTTATATTGGTACATAATAATGATTGTTCTATTTTAAGTAGTAAATTTCTTTTTATTATTCTAACCATTTTGCCTTTTACTTAAATGATAGGTATTAAGTGTTCTTAACTTTGTTATTTGACGACGAAAGAATTCGGTCAAGGTTTCTCCAGGTGTCTTCTTATACTTATCTTGGAATATTTGGTACAATAAAGCCTCTTGTCTATCCCTATTCCAAAAATTTTTAATTAATAATTCTTGGTATGCCATATAAGTAGATGGAGTTTGTGATAAAGACTCCCACCACATTAATGCATCTCCTTGTAAGTGACTGTATGCAATGATCACTTTTTCTCTTTCTGATAGATTTTGGTTAACTGAAAAATAAAGATTGAGGCTTCTAATATGTTCTATAGGAGATTCATTATGAGATCCCTTGAATATTTTTAACCTAACAAATTGGTTAATTGTGCTACTTGGTTTTGAATGATTATATACCTTTTGCTTTTCTAAAACATTCAACTGAGAAGTTGATGTTTGATTTTCATGATTAATCCTACAAGTATTTAAGTTTAACCCTTCTAATTCGAAATTACTAGGATAATTTTCAACTTCAGGCATTATATGATACTGAAAATTTGATCTATCATAAGAAGCAATTACTTGTTGTGGATCTTTTTGAATAACCTAAATGATTTTCACCAAGATTTTGTTCTTGATTACTACTATGAGTATTTACATTATTTTCAACCTGATGCATTTCTATAGTCGATGTTTTTTGACATATTTGGGTTTCAATAATTCAAAATCTACTATCAGTTGATTCTTTTATTTTATTAACTCTATTCCAAGTTTCAGTAGTATCTTCCCTTAATTTTTCTAATATTTTATCTTTATTTGTATTTATTTCTATTAAAGTTATTTTATTCTCCAAAGTTTTAAGTTGATGATCAATAGTCTCTAATACATTATTCTGGGATTCTACCTCATTATTATGTTTAGTAGAGAGTTGATCTATTCTTGCGTGTGTTCGTTGTCTATCTTCTTGGATTTCATTCCGTATTTTATTTTCTTTCTTTACTTCTTCCCTAAAAATTCCTTGATTTTTATACATTTCATCACATTTAACATTTAATCTATCTATGATGTCATTTTGGAACTCAGTAAACTGCTGTTGACATTTTGAATTATTTTCATCAATTTCATTCTTTAGATCATTTAATGCTTAATTTCTATGTTATCTCTTTGAACATTATCCACGTTCAAAAATTTAATTGTTCTATTTTAGTAGATAATTTATTTTCAATTCCAGTTATTTCATCCTTCAAATTGTCTATCTAATTTTTTTATTATTATCATCCAATTTTTGATTCAAATCACTTTTTAAACTATTAGTATTATCATCCAATTTTTTATTATTATCATCTAATTTTTGATTCATAATATTTATTAAATTAGTATTATTATCATCTAATTTTTTATTAATATCATTCATAAATATTTGCATCATTTTCATTAAAGCTGTGCTATTGTCTATAGCCTGTGTTGTATCAACATTAAATGATTGATTAATCCCAATTGTAGATAATTGATTTAAATCTTCATCAACTATATTTTGTGTTTGAGATAATACTTGATCTAAACTCTGTGTTTGTTGAGGGTATTCAACTATGGTTGTAGAACCTCCAGGTGCTTGTCCTAATGATGATTGTTCTATAATATTAATATCATCACTTAGTTCACTTTGCAAATCATCTTGCATTTGATTAGAACATTCATTATCTTTATTAGAAAACATTTTCCCACTTCGAAGCATAATAAATTTTAATTTAATTCAAATTTTACACAAGTTTATATATTTTTATAACCAAAATATTATATCGTAAAGTTCTTTACCACTTCACGCTATTTATATATACTTATGATGTTCTAATAATATATGTGTATATTTTTAAACATCTATGTCTATATAAAAACTTTATCCCATTTAACTCTTGTTTAAAACCTAATTTAATAAGTAGTTATTTAAATATTGATCTCTCAAAATCATATATATATTATCATTTTTTAAAATTAATCTTGCAATTATAAATACCATATATAATGAATTGAAATTATAGATTCAATGCTTAAAACGTTGCACGCCAAATATAATGGAACGACATTTAATCATCCCAATTGATACTTCAAATATAACAGAATCGATTATATTTAATGCTTGGAAATCATTAATACTTCACAGTTGGGTTTGCCAAATATAACGGAATGGATTATATTTAAAGTCTAAGTTGGTCTTGTTAAATATAATGGGATGATTAAATTCCCTAGGAAGAGGATATGCATTTCACTACAATCGGTCTTTGGGTCTTCAGGTAGAATGCTAGAAATAAATCAATGAAATACTAAGTCCATGGTTATATCTATATTATGCTAGCTCAATAATTTTTAAATAAGTTTTAATATAATTTAGACTAGTTCATCCATCTTTTATCCCTCTCTCAGTCACCATTATGCCACGATATTCAAACTCATGGAGAATTTGCAATTAGCTCTTTTCAGGGATAATTTCAAAACAAGTCATTATATAATATGCCTCTATATAAGCATTAACTAATAATTTATATTCATATGATGTTTATAATACTAACATATATAATATAATTTAATAATGATTAGACAAAGAGATCCAGTTAATAACTCAATATTTAATAAACAATAAAAAATATAATGTAAAAGATAAATAAAATATTAATAAATAAATATGGATGAATTTTACCATTTTAAAAATATTAATAAATAATATTCTTATCTAATACCCTATGATAAAATTCAATACTATAATAAAGTTTCAAAAATTAAAGAAAATAGTTTAAATTAACAGACATAAAAACTATCTGGATTCAAAAATTAACAATTTATATAACTTATTAATTTATTTACCATTCTTATTTATATATTTCATAATTACTAATATATAAGTACTATTTACAATTATATAACATATATTATATGTATTTTTAATAAATAAAATACATTAAATGTTTACTATATTATGTAGTAAATATAATATAATCCTGTTTAAAATATCTGTTAAATAATAACTATTCTTTATATCCTTCATCTAATTTGATGAATTATGTCAAGCTTTTAATTTATATTTATAATATTAAATTTAGATATTCCTATTAAGATATAATGATGCGATGCCAAATTTGAAAAAAATTATAATAATAATAACGATAGAATGACAGCCTGTTAAGCTAATTGCGCAGACGCTGTGAGAATGTTATTAATAAATGAATACCTTCGAACAACCACATGATATAGTATTTATGTAAGAGTGGATTCCTTTTTACTCTTATATAAATACTATATCATGTGGTTGTTCGAAGGTATTCATTTATTAATAACATTCTCACAGCGTCTGCACAATTAGCTTAACAGGCTGTCATTCTATCGTAATTATAATCGCACGCAAGACGTTATAAAATAAATGCTTAATAATAATAATAATAAAAGTATTATTATATATATAAATGAAGAAAGTAAAACTTATTTTCCCGAGTTAAGAGTAGATATTTAAGTCAGTAGTTTTTAATCCTAATGAAGATCTTTTACAAAGTATATTATTAATCCATTGGTATAATGATGATTTTATTTATCCTTAATTGATAAACTGTTAATAATATCCAATGATTTGATTGATATGAAATAAAGTAAATATTCTTTGAATGTTGATGTTCTTATTCTTCATTTTTCTATTCTCATTAGACATTCTTTACTACTAATATTTCAAAATAGCATGTAAGTTGGCTTCAAAATCTTTACGATATAAAGCTGTTCTACTCAAAGCACATTGTAATATTCTTTATATATATAATTATTTTAAATATATATATATTTAGAAGAACGAAGTTTTAATATAACATAGTTTCCAAAAAAACTTAAACAGATGTTCTTTTCTTTTATATTGCTATTCCTTTTAAGATTTAATAGAAAATTAAAATATTTTCCTTGCAGATTTTTTTTAATCCATAGATTATCTTAATTTGGAAAAGTTAATATTTAAATTCCAAACATTGATTAATAATATTTATAAAAGAAAAAGTTATTTAAAGAGAAATGATTTTATTTCCCTCTCTTTAATAACAAGAGAACGAATGAATCTCCTTGTGTTTTGTTACAAGTTCATGCTTAATTCAAATATTAATTGTTTATTAGACATTAAGATTTAATAATAAAATATATAAAATTATTTATTTCAACTTTAAATCTGGCATTTTACTCAAAAACTTGACATTAATGTATGTATTGTTTAAAGTTCACACACACACACATATATATATATAAATAGTATATATATTCAAATAGATTTTATATTTATAAATTATTTCATTAGAGATAAAAGCACGTTAGGCCAATAATAATAACTAGAAGTTACTATTATAATATATATAATTTTAATTTAACATCATAATAACTTGGCTGAAAGTAATTTTGAGAATCTATTGAGATTATATTAAGCATTATTATTACTACAAGATATTTATGGAACTCCTGAAGAGAGTTAAGTATAAAATTCATCCTGAGCATAATGGAATAATCAAGAGAGGTGAAGATTAGATGAACTGGTCTAAATTGTACCTATATTTAATATTTAGATATTAAATTATCTTATTTGAAATATATGCAGTCATGGATTAAATTTTTATCACATCATTCATGGCATCCTATATGAAAACTCTAAGTCCGACTATAGTTAGATACACTCACCCTTTCCTTAAGAGAATGTGGACTCTTACAGAGTGATATGCATTCATGCATCCATTATTATCAATACAAAATTTCCATTAACCAATCTGGTATGATCAATGTATACCTCCCATGCTTTTGTTGCCTTTGGCCAGGATGCAAAATATTTCACCAGCAATTCTCTGATTGACACACTGAGCAACTTTTAATGTAGTTCTCAATATCTGCATTAATTTTGCAGCAACCAGACATAGCTATGTGCCAAAGTTTCACACACACTATGCCTAGATGCCCTTCAAGTAAAAAAGTTTTAGAAGTTTCTCCCTTCCTGCAGGTGATATAAGAACTCAATCCCTTATTACTATGCACTCCCTACAGATGGATAACTGCTCTCTATTCAACCAAAACCCCCCTGCTACATAGCTAGGTTTAGTTTCAGACCAGCCCTTCTTAATCCAATTCATCAAACCCTCATACACGTTTTTTCCCTACTCCACTTTTGGATCATATTACTATTTAATACTTTGGAATTCATACTGTCAATATAATTAACCTCAATATCCCCATTGACTGGCTCTTGATTATCTGGAAATCTTGACAATGAACCTTCATCCAAGATGTTCTTTACCCTGTTTATATTTTAATGTGTAATCATATGCAGCTAACACATTCCACTTTTTTAATATTACTAATTTCTCAAGTTTTACATTATATCACTTCTCTTTCTGCTTTTTTAAATTTGTACATTTAATCTTTTTTGTGTGTGTTACTTATACTTCTGGAGTATTCTTGTCGATATTTAAAATGAAATATTTATTCACTGTATAAATACTACAGTTATTTAGTCATAACAATAATAAAGATTTATAAGATACATTTAGATTTAATGTATGTGATATGAAAACATAGAACATATACACTAGCCAAACACTAATAATATTAGATTTATCTATTCTTTGTTACAAATACACAGTTATACTTTGAGTTCATCAAAATCCTTAGATATCATTATTATTTATTAATACCCATTTATAGCGTTTCTTGGATAGTTAAATATCCTATTCACAATAATGAGCCTCGTTAGAGTGATTATCAGTTTAGAAAAGGTTAAGCTAATGTCATGTCAGTCTCCTTTCGGTGAAACTAGAATACTTTGTCCATTACACTACCTATACCAAGATATTCAGATGTTTTATTTCTTGTATAGCTTACCTTGTTAGTTCATGATTATTTATTCTTTTTTATATTATTATCAACTCTTTTTCATACCATTTTACAAAATTAGAGATATTCAATCCTTTCTTAATGTATCTTTTTATATATTTTCTTATTCCTTCTTTTCTTCATAAATTGTCATCTCAGTGGAAATTTTACTGGTCAATTGCTGTTTTTTTTTTTGTACAAGCTATCTTTGTTGCAGTTTTAAAAGTGTATCAGTTATCTTTGTATTGATTTCATTCAAATCTGAATCATGTTCAAAAAATCGGTTAATATTTGAAAACAATTTGCAAGTTCTAATTTAAATTCATTGCAATGTTTCTTAAGATTAAGAATATCAACTGTGAATATTGTTTTTTTAAATAATTTTTTGTCTCTAGTTTTGCATTAACATGCATCATACAATATGTATCTTACATCTCAGTAATAAATAATCTCATCCTTTGTTGAATTTATTAAGGATATCACAATTTTAAAATATATACTTTCTGTTAGTCAAAATAAAATCCAATTCTGCAGTATCTTCATTTGGATGTTTCCATGTCCATTTATGTTTTAACATTTTTCTAAAAAAAAATAAAAATTATAATATAATTTTTATTTTTCTGCAAACTCCACAAATCTATGTACTCTATCATGATAACCAAATTTACAAAATGTTTGGTCTGATCAAAATTTTTGTGTACATCCATATAAAAATCATCTACTTCTTTATCACTGAGAACTTGTTGGGGCATAAACCTGAATGATCTGCTATTAAGGTGAATAATTAATCTTGTCACTCTTGACCAATATACTATCAATCATCACAAATTTTGTTGTTCTACTTTTTTATTTATAATGAATCCTACTTTACTTGTACTTCCAATGTTTGTGCCTTTTGTAATACAGTATATATCCATTTTTAAAATCGTTTCTTCACCTTTTGCTCTAATTCCCCAAAATCCAATAATGCCTCATTTAATATTAGACAGTTCTTTCAATTCTTGCAAAATTACTTAACTTGAAAGTGATCTGCAGTTATATCTAAATAAAGGGTCATCATCAAATGGCAGTCTGGATCCACAATCAGGGAGATTTTTGACACTCTCTGTCTTCAGTCACCAACCACTGCTTTGACTCCAACTTTCAGCCTCCTGGGAAAAAGGGCCATGATTTATTTTTATCTGACACAATTGTAAAATATTGAATAAAAAATCCCATTCACTCACATTCATTCTGCCTTCAAGAAAACTCAACTAATATTTCAGTTAAGACCTAACTAGATAACAGAAGAAAGACCATGGTGTTTCTTCATCTTAAACTCAGAGGTAAAAAGTCAATAAACTGACCATGTTGGCTAATGCATGTTGATGAGCAGTTTATCCATGTTTGTGCATGAATAATCACATAGTAATAACAGCTGCCATGACAAGGACATATGGAGTGGATATTAGGGAAATTTGCTCTGCTTGATTCCCTAAGTCTGCAAGAGGAAACAAAAAGTCTCTTTTCAGTTAACAGCGAATATGTGGCAACTAATAAATTTATGAAAAATTTGAAAGTATTACTTTTCACACTTTTACATTTGCAAATTATTTAATATCTTTTAAATTCACTTTATTTATATGTTTATGCTAAGGACCAATGTTAATAGAGTTTTTAGTTTATTTATTTTTGCTACATCTTAATTATAGTCGTAATGAGAGACTATATGAAGGCTATTTAAATTAAAGCATTTAGTGGTTGAAATAAAGTTTAAATATTAATAAAAGAATGATCAATTATGTTGGTATAAGCAAAACACCACTTGAGCAAATTGGAAGGTTATGTGTGTATGTGTCTAGAACAAATATTGAGATTATCATATCCTGTGTTAGGTAAAAATCTTAGGATTAACTAGGTCAAGGCACTGAAACTTACTAATGATACAAAAATCCTAAAAAAAAAACATGGTGCCAATATCCTAAGACAATTTTGCTCATGCTTTATTTATCATCATCATTAAATAATTTTTTTAGCTAACATCAAGATAATTTTTATAATGGATTTATAATCTGAATTAAATATCTTATGAACATATGTAATCTGTATGTATTAATAAAAACACAATAATCAATGTTAATAATTGATCTTTTATTTAAGTAGCTCTAAATAACAATAATTACACATAATACAGTTAGATGACTGTTCAAGAGAGTTTCAAGGTGGATACCTTTCATCACTTTTACAAAATCTTTGGTTTATTCAAAAAGTTAATTGAATTTTTAATACGCACAGGCAGCCCCCACCTTTCATACATTCTACTTTCACACAATTCGCTATTTCGTACTAGGGCAATAGAAAAAGACACTCTAAGTTACAGAACTTTTTATCAAGAAAAGAAGAGGGTACTTACGGATTAGCTTGGGCACCAAGATTGATTATGGATAATTCCAGACAATAAATTCATTATATATATATATCACATTAAAGCAATAATTATATATTTAAAAAAAAAGTATAATTATCAGATTTTTTTAAAAACATATAATCCTGTCTAATAATTAATTTACTAATAAAAAAATAAATAAATTGGAATTAACTGCTTGTGACATTTTGCCTTTCAATTATTGCTAGAAAATACCCTCCCCATCGTTTAGATATTAAAACTTAACGCTCTCCCACCACCTTTTTTAATTTTTCCACAAATTTAATAGAAAGTCAAGGGAGCTTGAAAGTATAGATTCAAATCCTTGCTAATTACTAAAGAAAGTTGTAAGAAAAAAAATCTTTTTTAAATTTATAGGCAACGAGAAACTGTGGAGGGAGAGGGTTAAGTTTATATGTCTCAAAAAAAATTTTTTAATTTTCCAAGCCGTAAATGAAAGCCAAAATGTCATAAGCAATTAAATGACAATTTATTTATTTATTTTTATAATAAATTAATTATTGGACAGGATTATATATTTTTTAAAAATCTGATAGGAAGTGTAATTTTTAAACATATATATTATTGCATTAATGGGATATATATATATAATGAATTTTATTGTCCGCAATTATCCTAATCAACTTCGGTGTCGGACTAATCTGTAAGTACCAAGAAGAGTACAATTCAATTATCTCTTGGTAAATTTATAAAGAAAACACCAGATACAATCAATAAAGTGTTATTTATGTATATGCTAATATGCTCATTAAAACATAAATATTTTAAAAACACTTTTGATGTTTTTTTTATATTGCTTTACTTTTTGTACATTTCAACTTTCATACATGTTTCAGGAACCAATTGGGTACAAAAGTTGAGGACCACCCTTATATGTATACATATATACACACATATGTATATATTGAAACTGTAAGACAAATGTTTGAAATTAAATGCTAATGATTTTTTAAAATTATTTTCATATCATATATTTGAGGTATGTTAAAATGAAAAATGTTAATTAAAGCGAGTAAATATTAGCAGATTAAAAAAGCATTTACTGTAAATCGAATTCATATTTAACACAACGTCACAAAAGATGTGGTTGCTCTCACTTCATAATTTCTTAGTTGTGAACATGCTCAAAATTTCTGAAATGAAATCATTAACATCTAGTGAAAACTTTTTTACTTGAAAAATGAAAAGAATTGACATTTATCTTAATAAGTTTATTTGTAACATAATTTTTTTTCCTCTAGTATTTTCAGATATTTAAAAAAAACATTATAGAAGCACGAAATTGAAAATGATTTACATTTACTTATTAAATTTATTGATGTAATTAAGCATATTCACAACTGTGATTGATGAGTAAATGAATATCATATAGAGTACTATGAATGCTTAATGTGCAAAAATAAATAAACTAACTGATTTACAGTTAAGTCTAATGGGCAGAGTCAATCGAGTCATATTTTAAAAGGATTGAGTATCTTATATTCCTAAAAATACTAAAAGAACGATGACAGAACAATTCTTTCATACATGCAATAGAATGTTTCTTTAATCTCGCCACATTTCTAATTGAACTATAGTATAGATATAAACTGTAATGCAGAATGTCGAAGCCTATGCGGCCATCTTGTATTTATAATAGAAAATATTTGTTACATTTCATGTTTTACTTATAAAAGCTTTGATTATTTTTATTAATTAATAAGCTAGTTTATATATTTTATTATCATAACAAATACATATATTTTTTTTTTAAACTTAAAGATACCAGATTTTTTTTTATATTAAAAAAAGCAGATATGTATTTTTTAATTTAAAATGTGATATTGACTTTTTTAAAAAAAAAAAAACTTGTCTAAAACCTACTATATCAATATTTACAGATTTGTATAATAAATTAATTTAAATTATATTGACGCAACGAAAATCAAAAATTGTTTAATAAACTTAAAAGAAGGAGAGGGATGAACAACATTTAAAATAAATTTGTCTTGCAGCTTCAATAATCAATACAAATGATTTCTTGAGAATGAGAGATAAAAGATAATCTATAACCCATTTGTTTCAGACCTGAGGCTTTGTTAAAATATATACATTCATTTAATAATTTTGCAGATAATTAAAAATAAAATGACAGGATAAAATACCATAAACAAAACATGGTAATGATAATGTTGATATAAGTCATAATAAGTCATTTGATTCACTTAATTTAAAATGAACTTGGAAGTGGGAGTAATAATAAAAACATTCTGATTATATGTTGGGTTAAAAATAAATTATAAATTTTCATCTTTGGTATAGTAAAGAGAGAAACAAGAGAGGGCAAAAAATGTCAATCGTCTTTATCCTACTTCCCTTATTTTTTAATGGCTAAATTTTTGTATACTTGCTTCACTTATAATTTACTTGTTCCTTCAGGTAACTAGAAGTCTTCATCTTTCTGTTGAATTAATTGTAAAAAGTTTACCATCTTTGCAGAAGCTCTTCAAGTACTTTTTAACTTTTTTTCTTGTTTGATTTTCCATTTTTATGGAAATTTGTTATTAATTAAACATTTCTTCTTATTTAACAGCAGTAGTATAAATACTAATAGAATTTCGGAATATTATTTTGCTCAATAATTCTTATATATACATATGTGTTATATATACATGTATTCGCTTTCTTCATTTTATTTACCACTTTCCCGGATTCAGAGTCCGTTAATACCCTTAAAGAAAATGCTTGCATAGTATATTATAAAAGAGGAAAGTTCATGTGTTAATTTAAAGAAATATAATCATTTATATTTATTATAATTGTCTATGTTCCCCTTTTCTGTAACATATAAAAAGTGAGAATATAAAATAATAATGTGTATTTTAAAAACAAAATAAAAATAATTTGAAGCAAACCAACTGACCATTTCAAATTAAATAAATTCTTAAAGGCATTATTTTTAAATACTTAGCTATTCTGGTAAAAATAGATACATAAAATTAGAGATGACCAATTTCCTATTAATTGGGTAATTATCAGGAAACAATTCGTGGAAACTGATGCCAAATTCTTTTACAATTCTCATCCTCCTTTTCGCTCTATATGCTTCATTTAGACATCAAACTCTTACAATCCTGGGCATATTTGAATATTTGCTTAAACGTTGATATATAAAATTACATTGTTACAAACATTAGTAGAAGGTAAATCATAGGTAGCTAAATCCTATGAAACAATGACTAAATTGCATACCTTGTATCAAAGTGGAGTTTTAAATGCTAAAATGTTTACTTTGTAAAAAAACAAAAACCACACAAAGTAAAATCTGGAATTATTTTTTCTGTATTTCTTTTTAAAATTTTCATCTCCTTTGATAGAGAACGAATAAATTGATTGAAAAGAAAGAGTAGCTAAGCTTTATGCTGATAAATATTTTATTATATTGGAAAACTTGAAAGATATAGATACATTAAGGGAAAAGTATAATATCTGAAATGGGAATGCCAATTTTGTGGTTCATCAAAAATCTTTCTTTTTCATTCTTCAACAGTTTTTTGGGTTTGATTTTATTAATTATAATCGTAAATAATGAGTTTAGAAAGTGATGTAATTAAATGCTGGACGTCATATTAGAAAATGTGATGTAAAATTATTTTAACTGTGTGTACGTATATATACACACAAATTTGAAAAAGCAAAAGCTTAAAAGAAAAGATTATTATGGGAAATAGTTTACAATTATTAATTTGACATTATAAAAATAGAATTTGCAAAAATATATATTTCAAAAAAATAAATCAAAACAAGCCTAATTTTAAATTAAGCTTTATGAAATTAAACTTGTAAACTCTCTAACAAAATGTTTTTACAATTATTGCCGTAAATAGGCTGTAAAATCAATCACTTTGTAAAAGGCACAATAATAATTATCCTGCTCTGAGCGTTTATAGTTATTAAGATTAAAAAGAAACGAGAGAAATTAATATAACAAAAATATAATATTGTGCAAAATTGTGGTTAACAAGAAAAAAATGTATGCAAATATAATACTTTAAAGATAATTTTAGCGGTAAAAAATTTATTGATTATAAAAAAAAAAAAAGTAATTTTGTATTAGTGTATTTTCTTAAAATGTATTTATAATTTCATATTTTTACCAGATCTACTAAATCCAGAGTAAAACTAATTTAGGCACAGTTTGTAAAAACATGGGAACACTCCAAACATTTTTTTTTTTTTTAAATTATTAAAAAACCAACATAATACCATGCAAATAAAATTATTATACACACGGAAAAGTAGACTATAAAACATCTTTTTTAAGGAAATAAAAATATTTAACCGATGCATTAAAAATAATATATGTTTAAATATTATTTTTAAAAATCTTAAAAATAAAGGAATGATTGAAAGCCATTTAAGATCTTATATGTATAATATATGCTATGCCTGTAAGTGTGCATAATATAAATGTATATATGATTGTGATCACAAATACTTATAAATATATATAAAATAAATTGGTACTGAACAAAAAATAGGAATACAATAAATAAAAATAATATTCATAATTAATTAGACAAACTTGTGGGTATGGGAAAAAAATCGGAGGTTGAATCAATGTAGAATTCCATGATAGTATTGTCACAACTCTCTAATGTACATCAATGTTAAATAATCGAAATCGAATCCATTTCTTTCAAGTTACATTTCTATATTTACAGAACAATCTGAAACTTATTCATTTCACTGTAGTATTGGCAATTTAGTTTCATGATTCCATTTCTTTTTTAAAATGTATATATATTCATTCCATAAAAAGTTCATGTTGTGTTGTTAAATTCTAAAAGTGTAAGTCCAGTATTTTAAAGGCAGAATAAAACTTTCCACCTTTCCATGAGTTAATGAAAATGCTGAGTCATATTATCAATTGCTGCATGCAAAGTTTTACGTTTTCTTTCATTTTTTTTCTTTGTATACAGTTTAAAAGCCTTTATTATGACAATAACTTTCCATACTAGAAAGAAGTAATATAACCATAACACCAAAAACAATATAGCAGTAGGAATCTTAAATTTAATTGGACCACCTAGTTCAACCACCCAGTTGAAATTCCTTCGTACTAAAGAACTGATATGCAGATAATTGCAAAATACAGAGATAGTAAACAGAGAATGCCAAAGGATCCAGGATCAACAAAAAATTTTTCTCCTTTAAATGCATGATATATTGAAGCAATTGTCCATGCTAGACCAATACCGAGGAATACTACATTTACAGCATTATCAGCTCAAAATGATTACCAATCGAAGAGTCTGCATATTTATCTCCAATTGCTGCCACTTTACTTGCAAATGTGTCTAAAAAGATAATATATATACATATTAATAATTGAAATATTTTTGAAATTGAGATTAAGAAACTAAAGTATTGCAAAAAAGATGTTCAATACATGTATGTAAGTATACTGCAATCCCCCCCCTCTCTCTCTATATATATATATTTACAAAAAGTATGGGGTAGCCATATGAACTCAACCTAAAGGAAAAATAAAAACATAATAAATAACACATAATATTTCTTTTCTATAAAGCAACAATATTTTAAATAGCAGACTGATTGAAATATTAAAG